>BPLR01012485.1:0-41282 GCA_021605095.1 Caerostris extrusa
ATCCATAGAAAACAATACACCGCCTGTGAGCGCTGCGGCTATTATTGTTTTCAGAAAGGGGGTAGTGACATCGGCGACGATTGTAATAACGTGCTACGACTTTGCGATATGTTTCTCCTAATACGACAGAAAAATGTGGGGCAGTTATGTTACTTTAAAAATATTTCAGGTAGGATATAATCTCGCCCCTCTGCTCCTGATACCCAAATTCCTATACTATCTCCTATACACTGCGGCTCCTACTATGCATCCAGTCTCTAATATCGTAAACATTGAGACTTCCTGTACACCCTGTACATCGCAATATACAATCTCTTATACATCGAGCGTCTACACTATCTCCCTATACATCGATGCTCCTACACTATATCCTATACATAACGGCTCCTATACACCGCTATTGGTCGTATACATCACGACTCCCTATATTAGGCATGGAGACATAGATCTTTAATACAGTACTGCTCCTATACATCGAGGTTTCTATACTATTCCCTATACTTCGTGGCTCCTACATTACCTCCTACACATCGGGGTTCCTACTCTCTCTCCTATACATCAAGGCTCCTATACTATCGCCTATACATCGATGGTTATATACTATCTCTATACATCGTGACTTCTATACCATCTCCAATACATAGAGAACTCCTATACTTCGTGGCTTCTATACAATCCCCTACACATCAGTGTCCTGATGGCCAATTGACTAGCGCTCTGACCGTTGGTACCATAGGCTCCAGGTTCGAATCCTGGCGGTGGCATGGATATTTGTGAGTCGTTCGGAATCCACGTTAAACTGTAAGTCTCGGTCTGTTTAGCCCTTGTGTGCACAAGATGACTGTAGAACGATGACCATGACACACAAAAATAAGAAAAGCTATCAATTTGCATTTATTTAGCTTATCAGACACTGATTTAAAATTAACAGATTAGTTACATAAGAAGAAAAAAGTAGTTAACACGGAAACCCCGGACAAAATTTCAAGGCTGTTGGAATACGAAATCGCTAAAACTTATTAATAAGCATCTCAGGTTTATTTATTGCCGACAACTGGCTGCTTGTTCGGCCGATTACACTTTGTTACGAAAACAGCTGTTCTCGAAGCAAAAACATCTGGTTGCTTCATGACCATCCATGTTTACTTTCTTCTGTTTTAGTTACTTCGGGTCCATTTTCTGTACTTCCAATCTCACCCGCTTTTCCGCTGTGTTATCAAATGTTCACGCTTTTTTGAAAATTATTACGGGTAATTTCTCATTAATTAAACATTGAACTTTAAAAGTTGATAAATATTAATTATAGTGACTGAATTAAGGATTAGACAAAATAAAATGATAGTGTTTGTTGAAGATTTTTTTTTGTTGCTGTATTATCATGTTTATTACATATATAATATTTTTCTTCTTTTATCTTTTTTTTTTTTTGTTTTTTTTTTGTTTGTTTTTTACAAGATTTTGTGTTTATAATCAAAATCTTTAATTTATATTCAAATATTGTTAGTTCGGAACAAATGTTATGAATATTTTTTTTTTTCAGAAATAATATTACTATTTTTTTTGTAAAGAGTTAATTATTATTTTTCATGAATTTACTTGTTGAGAAAATTAAACAATTTTTTCTTTATTATTAAATTATTGTTTAGCTCTCCAATTATTATTAAAATGTTCTTTTAATGATTTTTACGAAATTTCTTGACACTCCTACATTAATAGCTATTTCATACCATGTCAGTCTATTTGCCTTTGGCATACCAGATATTTCGCCAATTTTCTTTGGTGACAGAGCTGAAACATTTCCCATTCTGAAAAACAGCAAAAAATTTTAAAAATTTACTTAAAAACATGATATTATTTAATAGAAAATATTAATCGATGGATATAACACATTATTATGTAATCAAAAATAAATAATAATTCATACAGAAAAACTCAATTCGAAAAAAAAAAAAAATAAGTGTTTTTTTATGCACGTGTTATTTATTATTCAGTGTTGCCAATTCTTAAAACAATATTTGCACAGACGTTGCCAGCCGTGCCACAACTAAATTTAATGAAAATATGTAGTTCTTGTCGTCTTTTATTACAAATAAATGATTTTTAAACACAATTACTGGTATTGGCCTTATAATATGGCACACCACTGTGGAATATAATTAGATCCTATGTGGTAAATTACAAGGAGTTAAAATCCAATTTTACAATTAATTTTGTCCCTTGAAATCGATATTCTAGTACCTGATCGATTATTGATGCAACTTGCACATCTTTGCAGGTGCTGGAAAATAACATTTAGCCCGACAAGTAAATAAAGATAGCAAATGATATGCTTAAATCCGTATTAATATTTATCCATAGGCGTTGCCGGAACCACTGTAATCCGGAATCGCATTTTTAGTGAATCCACGGGCAGATTGAAAAGAAGAAGGAGCGGCTTAGAGGGGCCCTCGTTTTCACGTGGCCCTCATAAAATGCGTGCCCCATATACAGACCCACATTTCGGGAGCGGAAATCATATCCCAGGATCACGGTGCAATGGGAATTGTAATACCTTAATTGCTTTTTAAATAGCACTTTTTTTTTTTTTTTGTAAAATCATGTACATATGCATTCATTTTTTTTTTTTTTTTCCTTCAGAGTATATGTAAAATGATTGGTGGGATTTTTGTCTATATGTGCCAGTTTTTAAATTCTCCCCACCCCCAATTTTAGTGATATTGGAGTATTTTTTACAATTTCGTTTCTTATTAAAAATATTTTTAATAAAAGTTTTTTATTTTTATAATGTCACTTATAAGTGATCGTATTTGACGTTTTCCTCAAGTCTATGCCTTATTCTCGATACTGAGTGAGATATTTTTAAAGGTGTTATATATATATATATATATAAACACCTTTAAAAATATCTCAGTACATATTCGCGTTACAAATTTGTTTTGAGTTTAATTTTGTGAATAATTATTCTGTTAAAAATAATGTTAATGTTAATTAATGAATTAGTTCCTATTTAAATCACCTATAAAATTTTTTTTTAAACAATTGATGTTAGCAACCTTTTTTTTTTTAGTTGGAAAATTAAAAAGCAAGCAATATACATATTAAAGGATTATGTCTTAAAGAATGATATCAAGCCCTAAGCATAATATGTGTAATATAAATGTGATATGTATAGTATGTAAATATGTGCAACATCTATCATATGAATAAGTGTGTAATATAGATGTTTGATATCTATATGCGTAATATCTATAGATCTATCTAGCATAGACATTATGTCTTAATGAATAATATCTTGTCATAAAAAAAATATCTAATACTAAGAAGAAATTTTACTAGAAATTGAACTAATAATCTGTAAAACATAACTAGTTCTTTGATATTCATATTTTCACATTCATTTTTTTTCATATTCTTAAAAACCTAAGTACGAAAGATACTAAGTAACCTTTCCAACACCGGCTTTAAAAATAGTTACAAAACTTGAAAGATCTTGTGACAGAGTTATTTTTAACAAAAAGAAAAAGAAAATATTTCACAACCTTTTCGTGCTAGTATTATTTGTTTAAAAGCAAATTTCACTGAAGGCACATAAAAAGCAAATATCATAAAGGGGGTGGGAGGGGTGGAGAAAACAAAAGGCTCGGAAATCTTCTGCTAACAAGTCACCGTGTGACATTGAAAACGCTGCGTACGTGTAATGCTGTGTGTATACATAATATTTAGCCTCGCGCTTGGTTCGCTTTTGACTTATGTGAGAAACGTTTATAGGCATGACTAAGGATGCCTGTTCGGGAAATTTTACATTCGAGGAAAACACGGAAAAAAATGCAAACCGACGTCTGTTGTACATCTATTTTTTGCGGGGCTTTTTTTCTTTCTTTTTAACTCTAAAAATAAAGGTTTGTTCCAGCTTTGCGTGTATTTTTCACATTAAACATAACAGTAATGGTTCTTAAACTATATGTAGGACATTTTATTATTTAATTTTATTTATTTTGGAAAAGAAGGTATAAAAATTAAATAAACATTTTTATTTTTTTATTTTATTTATTTTATATTTATAACTATAATTTTTTCCGTCTGTTATCAGAAAGTTATCACTTTTATGATTAACCTATAAAAATTAATATAATTAACATTATTAATTATTATTATCATTATGTAATTTTTATTTAATCACCATTTAATTATTATTATTATTTTTTAATAATAATTAAATTATTTTTAAAATTATAAGAAAAATATTACGTAAGGAGTATCAAAAAACTCTTTTATGTATTTGTCCTAAAACTGTATAATCGTCATTATTAATTATTATATAATAATAATATTTTATTATATCATTATAATTATAATATTTTTATTATTATTATAATTATGTCATTGTTTAATTATTATTAAAATGTGAAAAAAAAAAAAGCATTAAGTAACGAGTATTAAAAACTGTTGTATTTATTCCTAAACAAACAGTGTAATTCATCGGTCTCAGCATTCTGTATTAAATAGAAATTAAATTTATTTATTTATTTAAAAGAAATTATTATTATTATTTTCAAAACTATTAAACAGGAAAGTTTAGAAAATAACATTGAATCATTATAAACAGTTGTAGCAACATAAAACTGGTTTTTTTTTTTTTTTTTTTTTTTTTAAATAACTAATTTTTGTATGTTTAATGTAAAGAAATCTGGCTGTATTAATGACAGTGGTGCCATCTGTCAAACATTAATTTAATTAAGTTAAACTTGTATTGCGCGTAACATACATAATTTGTACATTTTTGTTTATTTATTTTAAAATAGTAAAAAATAATTTAAAAACCGAAAAAGAAAAGCACACGTACATAAAAACATTTATCTTATATATTATTATAAAGAGAATTAATATATGAATATCATATTATGGCATTTCTTTGTTGAACAAGCTACTAAACATTTATAAACTTCAGATGAAGCAATTATTATGTTGTTACTTCAAATTCAAAATAATTTTTTTAGTTCTTTATGCAATGTAATCTTTTTTATTTGATGAATTTTTAAATCGAATTTATAAATTAAATTGTGTTTAGTATCAAAATTTGGGCATGTATGCCAACGAAAACAGTTAATGATTAACATACTTTTACATTGAATTATAAATTGTAAATTTCACCGTTAATTTACAGTTTATAGCACGAAGATGATCAGTAAAAGCTTTTTATTATTATTATTATTCACAATATAATTCGAAATAGAACACTGAAAATCATCAATAATTATTTTCTTCCAACTTCTTTCTGTAATTATTCATACATTATGTCAAAAACGAGCGCAATACAATTAGAAAACCGCAAGTTTGCGCTCTAATTAGAAAGCAACTCCAAACAGATGGAAATACCACAAATTAAAAATAAAAAAAAAAAGTTGTTACTTTGTACCATTTTCTCATTTTTTCTGCTCGATTCTTGTTGTTCTACTTTTGCCCTATTGTTTACCGGTACAATGTAGATCGCAACCTCTAAATCATTCCAATCTTCGATCTTGGTAAACAGAAAAGAATAGAAAAGAAAAAGAACAACTTTTATTTGCATACCACGTGACTGGATGTTCTTTTCTTTGATGAACAATGAGCAACAAACGACCTCCTTTTCCATCCATTTTTACTCTCTTAACGGAGGAGGGTTCCATTAAAAAGCAGATGTCTCGGTCACCGTTAATTTTTATATAACTTTTGCGTGACGCTTTTTGGTACCTCATTAGCATAAGGGTGCCCACTTAAGGCTTCTTTGTTTTCCTCCGTCAGCAATCGGTAATCTTTTTCAAGATCACTTTTAAATGTTGCATGAGATGAATTAGTAATCCAAATTGGTAATCAGCTACTTTCTGCAGGGCGTTTAGTACTCTTCAATGCCGTAATAAATAGTTTTTCTCTCTGCGAGATTTTGAAATTCAAAAATGGATATAGATATCAATCATTCTTTATCAACTGTTCAGCTGGTTGTTTTTTATGGAAATGTCCCCATGCATGCATAAAAGATTTTTGTCGCAATTAGCGAACTCAATTCTTCTGGTATTATAAATTTATGAATAATAAAAAATGACGAAATCTTTTTTCGTTAAATAACAAAAAATAATGTTTTGAAATTAGTTTTAACTCGCTAAATTATTCTGTTTTTAGTTGAAGATTTGCTTTTGATAGTATATACCGCATTATTTACAAAGATAGATTTTTTTAAAACACATATCCAGTTTTTCTATAGAAATAGAATTTTTCTTATATAGTTAAATTTTATTATAATATATTTTTTTATATACATTTTTTAATGCTTAAAATTTAAAATTAATTAATTTTAATTTTAAAATAAAAAAAATTATGTGAAAATTATTACATTTTAATAATTTTAACTATATTTTTTTTGCTTAATTAAAAATTTAAAAAAATAATTATAAAATAATAATTAAAATAAAAAAAAATATATATTAAAAATTAATTTTTAAACAATTTATTAATTTTTTAATAATTTTAACATTTTTTTAATAATTTTTAAATATTTAAAAAAATTTTATATTAAAAAATAAGTACATTTTTGATAATTTTAACTATATTTTTTTTATTGCTTAAATATTTTTAAGCAGACCTGAATTTAAAAACATTAATGTTTAAATAATTTCTTTTCTTTTTCGTGGAAGAATTCTAAAGTAAATTCATTTAATTTTATACTTTCATTCAGTATATAGGTTAACAAGCTCTAAAAGTTTATTTTAACCTTGGCAATCGTTTTAAAAAATATAAGCATTTTCCACTGAAGAAATCATATAATGAGGATGAAAAGAAATTGTATTTTCAATACTTTGCAATGTTACAATAACGAACAATGTTTCAAAAGTTAACTAAGTATCCAATGCCTATAGAAACCAATCTCTGTGCTTCCTTATAGATCCAGAATAGTGTCACTTCCCTATTTAACCACTCCGGTCTTATGCAGATATCTCTCATTCCATATCCTTGCACTACAGAAAATCACGTTCTAGTAATGACTGGTAAAAAGTGTGCATGCCTTTTAAAACAATAAAAACTTTATGAAAGTGACCCGGTAACCCTGGCCTCGACCATCAGCTGATAACTTGATCGTCTTATTAGGTCAGGTTTGATCTAATTGCCCTTCGACCATTGTCTTGCCACAGTGACACACTTTCACGTTAGTCTCTCTCTCTAAGTGGAAGTTATTTCGCCTTGTGCCATCTGCAACCACCGAAAACTCGTTTTGTTTTCGGCTTCGAATAAGCAACTAACCTATTTATGTAAGGGGGGACCTTACTGGAAATTCTTATTCATAAGGTGTTGTTAAGGTCACTCCTGGAATAAACAAAGACAGAGCCTGCGTTCTATTGTGAGGGTGCTTTAATGCCTTTTGTTTGACTATAAGCGTAAAATATGATCAAAAATAAGGCCCAGTGAGTACAGCATCTTCGTAAGGTCCGTGAGCATTCAAAAATATCTCCGGGTTGATGCGAACATCTACCTTCTCCTTTCCTTTAAAAAAAAAAAAATCTCTTCTAATAGATTTGCTTTCTGCTTCACTACAATAGAACTGGTTCACTAGTTAACCATTTACTGTACTTCAAAAAGTTTGGTCCTGCTGAGATCTTTTATACTTGTGGGCAACATTAAATACATGATTTGAAAGTGAATTAACAGACAACGTGAGCATGAAACTCGTACAATTAACTGAAGGTTAAAAGAAAACTATTACGTATGGTACCTTGCTATTACATTATGGTGATGGGGGAAAAAAAAGCAGTAACTACTCATGCGCAAAATAGCTGGCTTGTCGTCTGTAGAAAATTATGTGTTAAAAGTAACGCAAACTAACTTATAAAAATATTCTAATATATTAAATATTTGTGAACTTAACCAAAAAAGTTAAGGTATTGTAAGTGATTATACATTTATCATGAAAAAACTTTAAAGCATAATAACTGGTTTGAGCATGCTTAGGATATGTTTGTGCATGTTTAAGATACGTTTGTAAGGACATGTTTGTAATGTTACCAGAATATGAATAATTTTAAATGTATTTGTATCAGTTATTTTTTCTAATAAGATTTTGTGCATTATCTTTATCATCAATTTGTATTTTGAACAAGTCTTAATAGTCTGTCAAAATTTATTCAATTTATTTGTGTATTAAAGCTAAATAACATTGGATTTTTTTTTCTTTTTAGGTCTTTCTCTATTCCTAAGTCTTATTGATGGAACGGTGGAAGGTTCCTCAAGGCATCACCTGTAAATCTTGTGTAAGAACTGTGGACGAAAAGCCATCACTTCCTAGCTGTTGCAACATGATTACCCCTAATGGTCATGGCACACCCCTGAAAACCCACAGAACCTCACTGCTGGCTGCAATGGCAACTCATCATCAAGAACGGCCATACCAAAAGCCACCTTATTAAGCTGCGCCTCAGCAACGGCAATTCCAAGAACGGGCCCCAAATGGAGAAAAAAAAGCGGAAACCACCGTTTAAACCTGGTCAAGGAAAGTCTGTGCTGCTTCAAACAGCAACCGGAGCCCTCTCCCAAAAGCACTTTGAGGAAGCTCCCGAAGACAAGGATGGTTCTTGTGGGATATGGTCCTACAAGCCCGAGTGGCTCCAAATGCTTGCCAACAAGAAAGTGTTTTTAGCTGTGTTTTGTCTAACCAGTGTGCTGCAGGGCATGTACTATACCTATTTCGTTAGCGTACTGACCACAATAGAAAAACTGTATCAAATCCAGAGCAAAACCACAGGCTTGATCATGTCGGCGACCGGAGATCGGTCAAATTGGCGGTGCTCTCTCCTAACTTATTACGGCGGGCAAGGCCACAGACCAAAGTGGATAGCCTGCGGCATGTTAGTGTTTGGTTTAGCAGCTCTTTTTTGTGCCGCGCCCCATTTCCTATACAGTGATCTGACAAAGTCCTATACGATCTACCTCAGACAAAGAGAATTCGTCTATACTTGCGCTGAGGGAACTCAAATCTACACTTTGCCATATACAACCTCTCCCGCGAGTGGCACCCAGCTCTTGTCTTTGCCACTGTTTCACCCAATTCGACACAGGAAGATTTTGTGTCGTCTTTTAACAGTTCCACGAACGAAACTAACTTAGATCAATACCTGCAGCCATCTTTAATGTACAACAGATCGCATCGTTCTGCTCATGCTGGTGAGTGATAAAGACCTTTTGATTCATAATAATGTTTAAGTTACAATGCCTTTTTTTATTTCATCTCTAACTTAAAGTACTAAGTACTTAAGTTGTTAATATTATTATTAGCTTATATTGTGATACAATGCTAACATGTGCGAGCTGTAGCTTACAAGATCATGGAATTTAATTCCTCCAGCGGCATGATTTTCATCAAGAAATTGTGACTGTCTGTACGAAAATCTCACAATTGACAGCCAAAGTGGAAATTCAATGGTTCTCCACGATATGAGTTAATAATAATAAAAAAAAGCAGAAATCGGGCATTTTTATTTCAAAACTATTCACATATTGTGTTACTTATTATTTAAATTCGTAAATCATATTTATTATTTGGTTCTGTAACTATATATTATAAAAAAACTTTTACTCCAATTAATTGTCCTATACCACACAATTGATGGGGACTTTTACTCTTGATTGATCCTTCCAGAAGACAATAGATACCTTCAATGAAGAAAAACGTGAGGTTTTTTTTTTTTATATTCATAAATGAAAGAAAAAGAAATTATTTTTTTAAAATTCATTCATTGAATAAAATAATATCCCAACCCATATCCCAGTGGTAACGTGTGCAGGGTGGTTCAGGTTCGAATCCGCTGTCGGTGTTCATTGCAGTTACTGTTTTTAAAAACGAGGAGGCCGGTGGTGACTCAGACAACGCGTGTAAAGCATGTCGCATCAATAGTCAGGTTGTCCTATATAGTGATTACATGCCAAAATGGCATGCGGCATGTTTGGGAAAACCCTGTTGTTGTTATTTCTTATCCCACTTGGTAGACAGCAACATCTAGACCGAGTCTGAGAACCCGTGTGGTCTCATGGGAGGAGGGTAGCTTCTGTTGTGATGGTGCACCCTGTGTGTGAAGAAGGATGTCAGTGCTTTTAGGAGGAACTACACCGGCATTTGCATGGGAGAAACCCGAAAAACTCCCATCAAGTAGTACAACTCACAAGGCAAGATGCTGAACATCACAAACACCATCGAGTCTCCTCTTATTTTGAAACAGTGTCTACAACAAAGCCGCCAGCGGATTGAAAACAATCTGTCGTGACAATATGAGCAATATCTATGTGTAAATACTTTTTATTTTTATTAAGGTAAAATTTTATATAATTATTGTATAATTTATATGTTATGCTATATTCTATGTGCGTTCCTTGGTAGGGGGGGGGAGGGGGTATTTGATAGTCACTAGCCCTTACCGGATGGGAATCCGACATGTTCAACGGATGACCTGTTTCCGGTGGGTGCAGGTCAATTCTGCCACAGCTGCAGGGGACAGAGGGGCACTTTTTCTTTTCTTTCAAAATTAAAGTTTCAATATTAGTAAGTTCAAGTCATTTACATCAGTTGATGATTTCAATTGGGCAGCAAGAGAAACATGTCCATCATGATTCATGGATGAGCAACTTCCTTTTTAAATGACACAGCCAAGGGATCTTCAGCTAACTCGTTGAAACCAAGGCAACATGTCGAATGAAGTCTAACACCACTGTTCATAGTCGCGGCAGCAGGGGTCAATTGATTGCCGACACCACACCATTGTCTATTTCCATTCGGCAAACGCACACCATCCATTCATATTCAAACACAGATAACAGGAGTCTTAAAAGTTTTGGTATAGTATTGCTCTTGACCATCTGACACCAAGTTTCGTATGCCCCTTCCCCATCCCGCCAATTAAAACACTTCCCAGAGATATCCCTTTCAGCCGCAGTTGTAGCAAATGACATACACCCACCGGAAACGGGTCATTCCGTTGAACATATCGGAATCCCATCCGGTCAGGGTTAGAGACCGACGCACCCTCTAAGAGACTCACATAGAATATAGCCTAACATATGAATTATACAATAATTATATACAATTTTACCTTAATAAAAAATATTTACAAAAAGGTATTGCTCATATTGATACGACAAACCTCAGCCTTTTGACTAGAGCTCCGGCACTCGGTGTCACAGATTTTGGTTCGAGTCCTGAGGTACCATTCATGTTTATAGTGGTTCGGAATCCACTTTAAGCAGTGATTCCCTGTCTAATATGACTGTAGAGTGTTAGGCGTAGGGTTGACAATCCTACCTTGTAAAAGAAACCATCTCTTGTGTCGAAATCTGCCAGTAGGCAGACGGCCTTGGCCGAACAATGATGATGATTTATTTTAAGTGTTTTTTTGGGGTGGGAGGGGATTTGATTTTGATAATAAAAATATTCATTATTATTATTTTTTTTAATTAAAAGTTTCAAAAAGAGATTTTGCCGTTTTATTTTTAATTAATATTTTTTATAATATTATAGTTAATCTTGTTAACACCACTGTATTGGTCATCTGTCTATGTCTAAAAATCATTCGTAAAAACAGAGCTCATTAAACAATTATGCTCATAAATAACTCATGAATCCCTATATCAAACTTGACATTAACCTTGGCTAAATGTTTTATTATGGACGCATAATCAGCGTCTGGGCTTCTATAGCTAACATTTCATCGACTCACCTGGAAAATTAATTTATCTCCCCTTTTTGGCGACTTCGCTGTTTGCTTAAGATGAGCGCATTGTTTAATCAGGAGTTCCGTAAATTATGGCTAACTTTCTTTGGGTAAAAACTGTTTAACAACTTCGAAATAATTTGAATACCTTATTCGGCATTGTCTTAAGGTGCAGGTGAGTTGAAGGTCAATATTCAAAATTTTTCTCTTTTTACGGTATAAATTATGTTTTTTTTTCGTCTTAATAACAGTCTTTCTAAGCATAGTTGCGATTATAACATAAGTACTATTTGTGAGACTAGACTTTTTGAAGTCGGGGAAAATTTACTGCATATGTCTAGACAATAATGAAAGTTCCAAGATAGTAATGAAAGTAACTAAGCATTTACTACGCCACTTCTAATAGTATGTTGCATTCTTTATAGGGCAATCGGGCATTTTTATTTTTCAAAACTATTCACCTATAACAGTATGGCGTTTTTTTTTTTTTTTTATTGAAATTGGCAAATCATATTTATTTTTTGACTCTATATACTTGAGATAGAAAAGACGCGATATATAAAATATATATCGACTTGTCTTTCTATACCTGAAAAGAAAAAAAAAAGCTTTTACTCCAATTTTGTTCCCTAAATTTTCATCTTAATTTTTTTAATCTTCTAAGATAGGCATATTTTTTTTAAATATAAAAGCTGATTTTTTTTTTTTTTTATGCCTATCAATTAGATTTTTTAGAAAGGAAATTAAATAAGTGAATTTTATTTTACCATAAATGGATATTCTACGTCTAGAAAAAGTTTTTTGTGGGTAAAATGTAATTTTAAGAATATTCAACGTAAATTATAATTATGGAAAGATAAGAAGAGATTCACATTAAAAACTAAAATTATCTAGAAATTGAATTAAATGTTATTTTATTTTATCGGCAAAAAAAAAAAAAATTTCGAAAATGTAGATAACAAAAGTTACTATTTTCATTATAAGCGAAAAATTATCTTTTGACATACATAAAAAAAATTAAAAAATATAAGAATATATATATATATATATATATATATATACAGGTGGCTATCAAAATAATGGAAAATCCTAGAGTTATAAGGAATACTTTACTAAATATGGCGTCTTTGGCACCTTAATACAGCTTGGCTTGGTCTGAATCGAATCATACAAGTGCTGTTTAGAGGAATATTCAACCATTCTTCGTGAAGATAGTGTGAAACTTTCGAGAGATGCCCGTGGAGGATCTCGATTCCGGATGGATCGCTCTAAAATAGACCATAACGGTCCGATTATATTGAGGTCGGGGACTTGCGGGGCAAGGTAGACATTTCACTTCATCCTCGAGTTCATCAAACCATGATTGGACAGTTCCCCTCAGCATGAATAGGAGCATTATCATCCTGAAAATTCCATCTCCTACAGGAAATCAAGTTTGCATCATAGAATGGACCTGGTCAGTTGAAACTTCTATCCTTTTCCTCGGTGATCCTTCCTGTCCGGATTACTATTATTATTAGACCAGAAGAAAAACACGGCATGGCTATCCATATCATAACAGATCCAGCTCCATCCTTGACAATTGATTCCTCCAAACGTGCACCCGACCTGTTGTGGTGAAGAGCGTGAAAGACGATTCGTTCGACCACATAACTGTCTTTAAGTGAAAAACAGTTTGACTAGGTTTTACGATTGTGACACCTTTGTAGATGACGTTTGGTATTAACATCTGTTACAAGTGGCTTGGCAATTGCTGCTCTGGCGTAAATGTCTTGTTTAGGAAGGTGCTTCCTAACTATAATTATTGACACTGGAAAATCCTAATGCTTGAGCTCTACGGTCACTTTGGCGGCAGATGTTTTCTTTTTAGACATTACAAAATCCGCTTCATTAACTGACGGCCTCTTTCCCCTCAGCTTCTCCTTCCGTCCATTATATTGCTTTGGCGAGCTTGTCTTGCCATACTGTGTGTACGCTGTCAGATCTCTAGAAAGATGCTGTCATCTACCTCTAGAAACGCCTAAAAGCTGGGATGTTTCGGTCACAGTTCTCCAGCTAGTCGGGTTGCTCCAATTTGATCTCTTTGAAAATCTGTGAGGCCTGATATTTTACGCTTTTCATAAAAATCCAAGACGTATATAACTTCACTAAAAGCTACCTCATACTGACTTGAAAAATGCTTCTTATATTTCAAAAAGAAAAAGAAAGAAAAACTGATAGCTAAGCTTGCATTCTAATGCGTACGAAGTGCATCCTGAAATGTCATTTTTTATTCACACGTTTCGAAGCAAAATTTATATATTATAAGACGGCCACATGCGGCTCGTGGTTGATTGTCGACACATGGCTAATTTAAGCGGTGTAGGGCCTTCTCCCCTTATCGAAACATCTGTATAATTTACTGCAATAAAATCTTAATCGCAATCACGCAACCCTTAAATTAGCCTTAACGTATTAAGTCCATCATTTGGTTTATGCATATTCATGATGCCACAAACCCAAACCCAATTCCACATGCGAGCGGCAACTACCGGTGACTCGAATGTTCCTCATTTGCATACCATCCTGAAAAGAAGAAGATCTTGTCGTGTCGGAGCGAGTTAACGGTGTTTTTCGAGAAGTTGAACTTAATACGACCTTGACACCAAGAAGCGTTTCCTGTCTCATGGTCGTTCTTCGCGAAACACAACTTTTTTTTTTTTTTTAATTTTTACGGTAGCTTCTTTCTCTCTCCTTTTCTGTTTGGTATATGTTGATTTTGCATTTGCATCCACGATTGCGCAAGCATCGACCTGTTTTCTACAAAACACAGATTCCATTAAAACGATTCTTTTATGGTATCGCAGTCTTTTCTTTTCTTCAGGATTTCTAGCACACATGCAAATGAAGGAACGTTATAAGAACCCTTATAGTTTATTTTTATTTCTTTTTTTTTAGAGTATTCTAATAAAACTGTTAATTTAATTTATTTAACTGAATTTATAATGATTGTGATAGCGTGCATAAAGCGTCTCGCATCGATATACAAGCTTGCCTGGTGGGAATTCTCCCATACCACTCGCAAATATGGAGCAATTACCGCTAAAGTCCTCCAGGAAGGTCTCTCCTCGTCGGCCGTCGCTGGTGGAATATGAGGACCACCGATATTCAACAAAAAGAGGGGTTGGATGAGATCTTTAGATTGGCTACTTCCTTCGATAAATATATAGTTAAAATCATATACATTTCTAACTAAGACATCACTTTCAGTAGTACAACATAGTGACATTAAAGAATGACCATTTCCTTTGATTTGTTACTTTCGTTAAAGTCATATGCATTTATAAGCATGGCATCACTTTCAGTAGCTCAACATAGTGCAATCCTAGATAGGATCAACATAGTTAATCTTGAGATATAATAGCGGGAACTGAATGGGCGCTCCGGACTCTAGATTGACTCCCTTAGATTC
The DNA here is from genome assembly GCA_021605095.1 of Caerostris extrusa. Lineage (NCBI taxonomy): Eukaryota > Metazoa > Arthropoda > Arachnida > Araneae > Araneidae > Caerostris > Caerostris extrusa. Next base: position 15,175 of record BPLR01012485.1, read on the forward strand.
TAATTGGGAGCATTTTCCGCTACATGGTTCATCTCTTCACCCTCTCAATAGAATCTCTCAACCTTCATCTATACGATGATATATTTAGATTTCCTTAATTACGCATGGGCCTGATGGCGTAGTTTCTAGTGCTCTGGCTTTACAGGTTTCGGGTTCGTTTCCCGGCGGTGCCGTGGTTATTTGTAGTGGTTCGGAATCCACTTTAAACTGAAAGCCCCTGTCTAATATGACTGTAGGGCGTAGCGCTGATAGCCCTACCCCGTAAAAAGATGCCATCTCCTGTCTCGCAATCTACCAGCAGGTAGATGGCCTTGGCCCACCATGGGGCTGTTGCGCCAGTGAGGAAGAAATTATGTGTATTTTTGTAGTTATCAACATTTCAAAACATGAACATGAAAACATAACGCTTCGATCCTGTACCGGCTACCTATACGAACCGATTTTTATAAATGTTTTCACATCTAAAGAAAAGGCTGTATTATTAAAACGTCATTCTTCCTACAATTATCTTTTTGGGTTCTCTGTTACTTACTGTGCTCTTTTTTTATATCGGCTGATCCTTTGTACATTTATCGCAATAACTTGCGTGTCATGTAAGTCTATCATTACTATAGAAAGTTTCTATCTAGTTAAAAGCTCCGATACTAAATAAAGATTGTAACGTGCCTGCTGGCTTATGCCGAGTCCAAAAGCACTCTCCCTTAGAAGAAACAGGTGATCCGTCCTCTTATCATCTTCCTTATGGACTGAAGAAGTTGAAGAAAAGTGAATTCTGATGTCAGCCCCAAGGTGTGTGATGTTGGAGGCTTTTAAGAGAAAACTGCGCTGTCACGAAACTCGGTAGAGACGATTTACGTTTGTTTCAGATAATGGTTGTTACGTGAGACCGTCTGCAACTTGTTAAAAAGAGTATGAGCAACTTTTCTGTATTGTTTCGTACGCCATTCTATTGTTTTTTACTACAAGGTCTCAGCTCTATATTTGACTTTCAGAGTGGAGGCTATTTTTAGTTTTAATGCTTACTGAGTAACGATAAAACATTAGTGGATATGTTCGAGATGAGGAAAAGTATGATAATTGGTCATAAGCGAATGCTGTGGATTCAGAATGGTTTTTACACGCGGAGCTCTCTCTCTCTCTAATAGTTGAATCAAAAAGTAATCTGTTTGTACCTAATCCGAAAAAATTATCCGCTATAAATTTAAAAAAAAAAAAAAAAAAATTATGTTTATTGTTAAAACCCCGCCATTATTTTTAATGGGTGTTTTAACAAGTTTGAAAAATAATCACGACAAATGCAATTTTGAAATAGATCATTCTTTTTTTATTAGAAGGGATCTATTTTTCAAAATTGTATTTGCCGTAATTATTTTTTTTTTTTTTTTCTGAATTTATTTATTTATTTTTTATTTTTATTTTTTTTTTTTTTAAGAGCAGCAAAAGAAAGTCCTACCAAAAGTCCTAGAATTGATTTATTTATTTATTATTATTATTTTTTTTTTTCAAATTTACGAAATTGAAAGTGCCTGATAACCGATTGACTCTTTGGCGCTCGGTGTCACAGGTTTCGAGTTCGAGCCCCGATGGTGCATGGATGTTTATAGTGGTTTCGGAATTCACTTTTAGCCGTAAATATTGAAATAGATATATATATTTTTTTTTGAATTTATTTATTGTTATTTTTTAAGACAGCAAATGAAAGTTCTACCAAAACTCCAAAAATGTTTTTTTTTTTTCTTTTTCACATTTAAGAAATTCAAAGGTCATATGGCCGAATGACTAGTGCGCGATACCACACTTTTCGGGCTCGAGTTCCGGCGGTGCCATGGTGTTTGTAGTGGTTCGGAATGCATTTTTAGCCGTATATCTCGGTCTAATATGACTGCAGAGCATTAGGCGTAGGGTGGACAATCCTACCCCGTAAAAAATCAGCGTCACTCAGACTTCTATCTACAGGTGCACAAGCAGAACAGAAGCCCCACCCGTGCGTTTCTGGAAGGAGGAATCCTTCCATGAGACCACTCGGGTTCTTGGACTTGGTCTAAATGTTGTTGTCTACCAAGTGGTTAAATGTTAAAAAAGAAACAACTGACGAAATTCAATCGTATTTCAAAAATATTCAGTCACATATTACAGCCAAGATTGATTTCTTGTAAAATAAATATAATTCAATAATAAACATATTCAATAATTTTTTTTTTTTCTCCTTATTTTTAATCTTTTTTCACCAGAAAATTTATATTTTTCTGGTGAAAATATAAACATTTATATTATATTTTAAAAATTATGTTATGTTTTAAAATAACACGTAAATTTTTTCTTGTTTTCTTGTCGTTTCAAATGCATTCCTTATAAACTTTTCACGGAAGACAACAAGCTCTTTATTCGTGTTTTAATTTTTTTTTTTCTCCTTCCAGATGATTCCCGCATATCCTCCTCCAACACCGGCTTGTCCACCCCCGTCGTTACTCCCTCAAAAGAAGCCCTCTTCAGTAGCAAGCAAGATCAATGCGAGGAACGCAACAAAACCGGAGCTCACACGAGAACCACACAAACTGTCTTGATTATTTTTTTCACGAGCCTTTTGCTCATTGGAATTGGTGCTACAGCGGTCTACACGCTGGGTATTCCTTATATCGACGACAACGTGGCCACAAGAGAATCTCCTCTGTATTTTGGTAAGTGCATTTTACATCCGTGGGGAAAGGTAAATATCCGGTTTAAAAGCGGAAACGGACGAATTGATTCATTATTCGGGTGCTAGTCAGATATACGACTAGCAGCTAAAGGTAAGCTCAAAAGTTTTGAAAGAAAAAGTTTAATAATTATTGAGAATTGTTTTCATATAATTTTTCTCTCGATTTTATATGTCATTTAAAATTTTGGTTAATAAAAATAAAATTATTTTTGTTATTTAAACCCTTATTAATATTAAGTTACCTTTCATACCTACTGCACTATTATGTTTGAATCCATCTGACCTGGCAGATTGCCAAATTTCCACGCAATCCTTTATTAAACTATAAACTCGTATATCTTCGGAAAACCACCTACGAAAATTGATTTTTTTTTTTTTTTTCAATATTATGTAACTAGAAATTCTGATTCAGAAAAGTAATAATTTTATTTTATTTTTTTTTTTGTCATTGATTTATTTGTTTGTAATTTTTATAAGCTTCTTGTGATACTTTGTCGTACACGAAGATTTCTAGAAAAACTTCCAATTAAAAAAAAAAATTTTTAGCGGCTATAGAATTATTGACTATTTCAGTACTAATAGAAAATAGAATTGGGTTTATTGTAAAAATTATATGGTTAACAATTTTGTGTGTGTTTTTAAAAGTAGCTCTAAAATAATAAATAATTTTCTTTTCAACAGGTATTACTATTGGTGTTCGTATATTCGGTCCTGTTTTTGGATTTCTCTTGGGATCTTTCTGCACAAGTATCTACGTCAATTTTCCTTTTGTAAGTTATTTTCTATCCAAAATGGAATTTAGCTTGATTTTAAATAACGAAGTAAAAGGAATAGAAGGTTTAACGATACAGTAGTTTCGATTTCAAATAGCTCTTTAATTCAAATATTTCTGTAAAAATACTTTTCCTGCCGTTCGCATTATCGCTAGGTAAAGACCAGTTATAGGGGCAGTTTTTGGGAAATATTCGTTTCTGTTTAGAATTATTATTGTACTTTTAAAACATCCAGTTTCTTCTGTTGGTTAAAAATGATGTAATGCAATTTGTTTCAATCATATTTTTCTGAGATATTAAAATAAAATGTGTGTTAAAACAAAAGGATTGCCCACATATAAATAATCCTCATAAAAAACAGTATTAGTTAATATAATTTCAAAAGTAGTTAATATAATGCTACAAAGCTTTAGAAGTTTTAACAAGACGAGTTACTGTCACTGTAAAACGTGAGTGTGAGGAGATTTAACAAGACGAGTTACTGTCACTCACTGAAGATTTAACAAGACGAGTTACTCTCACTGTAAAAGGGAGAAGATTTAACAAGACGAGTTACTGTAGAAGTGTGTAAGTATTTACTTTCAGAATGTTTTGATTTTGGAGTAATTGATTATTTATACCATTCGAAGTGTTCTGAAATGTTCTAATTGCAGAAAACACGGAAATCACAACGGACAATCCCCAGTGGGTTGGAGCTTGGTGGCTGGGCGTGCTGTTCGTCGGAGCTTCTTTAGTCCTCACAGCGTTCCCCATGATGTGTTTCCTGAAAAACTTGCCAAAATCGCCCAAAGCTTGCCTTCACGGCACAAAAGAACAAAAGAACTTAAACCACAATGGGAACAAGATAGTCAAGTGTAATGGGAACGCACCTCATCCTCCCCCTCAAGCAAACGGGACAGACCACAATCAATGCCAAACGTGCCAACACAACTACTACGACCAGAAGGAGGAACTCAACAAGCCAAGTCTCAGAGGTTAGTTGAATGTTACCATCATTTTTTTTTTTCTTGTCCCATTTTTCTTTTTTTTTAACTGCATTATCTTCTTACGTTATAATAATCCAATAAATCGAAGGTGGATTGCTTTTTATATTCCACTATAATACAGGGCGTCCATAAAATACATAATGAATCCATTTTGTTGTTGTTTGCAAATGATGGGTTCTTTGACCTGAAGTCATTCATCAGATGTATAGCAGATTCAGTGTTATTTAAGTACATCACAGGATCCTGCTTTTCCTGTCTGAATATTTAAATTAGATTTCCATCAGATGCTAAGATCGCATGCCATAAAACGTTATGACGTTAAAGTTTTAATAACAATAATAAACCAGAAGATTCATCTGCACACTATGTTGCGATAGACTGACATTTTGTGACGTGCGATCTTAGTATCTAGTGAGAATCCAGCTTTATTATGCTCATCCGCAGCATAGTCAGGGATATTTCAGATGTGGCATATTTAGTACTATTCCGAACCCTACTCCTTTATTTTCATTATCCACCATCCTAATTCCATTTTATTGTGATGCGAAATTATAATATCTATATTACCTACAGTTATTTTTTTAATCTATTAGATTTTGCTTGTTGTATACGTATTAACCATGAAAGAAAAATAAAATCACGTTTTCTTTCTCTTATGGTAGTAATAATGTCTACCACATAGCAGTATTACATTCGTAGATATATTCAAATAACTTATTAAGATTAAAATTATTTATATTTTATCAGGTACGTTTCTTAGCTTTAAAATATAAGTAATATCTTTTTACATAGTTAATAAATATCGAACTTCTTGACGCTATTGTTGTCAAATAATTGTAGAACCTTCTCAATCATATTCACATGTCGTATATGAATAACTTCTTCAAATACTACATGTAATTGATTTAATAAAAATATTTCTAATATTTAATTTAAAAAAGTTACCTGATGCTCTAGTTATAGGATCAATAAATTCGGGTATCCTATAAATGAAGAAAATATCTTATTATCATGAGTGATGTTGTCCAGGTTAGAGGTCCATGGCATCTCCAAAAAAGTGACGCCTTAAAATAAAAAAAAAAAAAAAAATAAGTTACTATTTAAAACAGATTAATCTCCTCTCGCAACACAAGAAACTTTCATTTCAAAACTTTTATTTAAAATAAACTCTGCTTTTTCACGTGATTTTATTTGTGTGTGTTTTAAAAACTGCCATGAAAGATGTGTTGCTAAATATAACGATCAAGTCATTTGCTCTGCAGTTCATTTTGAATTGTCTGGCTTTCAAAATATAAACAGATTAATGTTTCAATATATCCTCAAAATAGTGTCTAAGGATCAGTTTATGTTTATAAAAGTTAATTGAACCATCACTTAAGGTAGTGCTTCTTGCAGTATTTGAACATTTGCATCTTCATAAAAGTTCTAGAGCTATTAAATTTTTTTTTATATTCCTATCTTTACTGAATTTTATTCCTCTTTTGGGAATTCTGCACTTTAAGGTTCCGATTTCGCCAAATCTGTTTTCCGCTCCAAACGGAATCGCCAAAACCGCACTATTTTGTTACCACACCGGCCATTTTGCTTATTTAGGAGTGGATTTGGCGAAAACTCAAAAGGAAAAATCGCCGCATAAAAAAGCGGACCCTTAAGTGCAAAAAGTAGTAGTATTCTGAACCAATTGCTTCATAAATTGAACATTGGTTTACTCCTATATGCATTTGTCCAGTGAAGTTTGTTCACACATACATTGAAATTTTGAAACAATTTCAGTTTTTTTTTTTTAACTTTTTATTTAAAGTAACAGCAATTTGGTTAGCATATTTATATTTGAGACAATATAGTAATATTTTTTTCTATTTGTGTTTAGATTTCCTTCAGCTATCAGGAGACTTTTAAAGAACGAAATTCTCCTGTACAGAACAGCTAGTAGTGTTTTGCATATTCTACCCATAGCTGGGCTGTATACTTTCTTACCAAAGTACTTAGAAAGTCAGTTTCATCTCACCGCTGCAATGGCCAATATGGTTTCAGGTAAGTAGGAAATGTATTTTGTTTTTACACCATGAACAAGTTAAAAAAATCAAAGCTCTTTATTTTCCTGACAGCAAAGCGTAATTTCTTAAGATTTTATCGAGCGGACTTACCATTGTGCCAATAAGAGTTTGCCAGAAAAATAAATGGCAATAAAAATTGCTCGTGCAACTTTTTATCTTGTACAGCTCAAATCCACTACTCGTTTTTGTGCAACGTCGATGGAAGCCAATGAAATGCAAGTTTCAGGCGACGTCATAAAATGATGTTTGCTTAAGAGGAAGGGCTATGAAAGTTGTCGTTTGATAAGGTCTTTAATGACACGTACAAAGATAATGAAACTTGCTTTGTTATAATGATAGCTATTAGTTGAAATGAAGCTATTTTTATTTTCAAAAATAAATGGTAACATTTGCTTAGCTTAGATAGCTCGTTTGTAAAGAAACTGTCCTGACCACGTACTTAAAAATAAATGTTTTTAACGTTTGTTAATGACGTTAAGTTATTATTTTCGAATGCAAGACACTTTGAAATGAGGTAAGGAAGAGATATAGCAAACTCATCTTTACCAAGGGTGCAGCATAATTTTGGACGAATTCCTCCGGTGATAGTACATTCCTTCTTCACGAGCTAGGTAAAAAAAATTTCCTGTCTACGAATTAATAACACCCATTATCGCTCCGGCATAGGCATGGCGAACTTTCAAATCGGCTTTGCTTATGGGGTTTCGAACTCTATTCCCCAACCTTGAAAACTCTACATGCTATTTTGTCCATGGCGGGATTGAGTAAGAGGAAAGTGTGGGTTAAATAAGTGTTTGTCATCGTGAGAAAGAACAATTCATTCATCTAACATCTAACGAAATAACTAACTTTTTTAATAGTTGAGTGTTTTTGTATTTACTATTAATAATAACTTGCAACAAGAAAATATTATAAATCTGTTGTATACAATCAATTTAATAACAATATTAATAATTTCTATGTATTTAAACTGTATGTGGTGTGTCTTACATGCAGGCATTGCTGGAATTCTCGTTATGGGAATTGGAATTTTCGCCAGTGGATCGTACATGCGAAAATTCAAGCCAAACGCACGGTTTGTCGCACGCTGGATTGCAGCATCTGCAGCCTTATATGCCATTGGGATGATAATTCTGATGGTTTTTGGTTGTCCTTTGAACCGCTATGTAGGGCTCAATGCTGGAAGGTAGGCCATTTTCTTTATTGATCAATTAACCCTTTATGGGGCGAATTTTTCTTATATATATTAAAAAAATTATGCAACGGAAAATCAAAAATTATTACCCCATATATGCAGTTAAAAAATTAACAATTTTAACATATTTAATTTTTGTAACTTTGAAGCAACAACGGTTTACAACGTTTGCACTTCTGTTTATGAAAGCGTAAGTGTGAAATTCCATAAAACCGTTTGCACTTGTCTTTAAAAATAGACGTTGGAACATTTTATTTTTGGAACTCCTTTACACCCCGGCTTTTAGCAGCGTCCTCTGCTGTCCGAAAAAATCGGCCAATGTGCTTTTCGCATGTTTTGTACTGGAAATATTATATTTGGTCTCTTTTTTCTTCTAATTGCTTATTTACGAAAGGTGAAATAGGTAAATACAACTGGAAGATCTTCATCAGACTATCTAATAAAAAATCTTCGGATCTAGTATCTCTAATGCATCAAATTCAAATTTCTATTTTATTTTTATGTGATTTCGTATCCATAATTCGATTTCGTATTTTTGGGTGTAAAATATATAAATCTGAAAATATGCAGAGAAGAAAGCCAGGGCATTATCGTAAATATACCGAAATTTATCATAACTTGAAAATCACAAAACTGTATCCTATACAAATAATAACTGATAATGCAAACAAATAATAAATTTATTCATATACAAACCCAGAGCTATTATGTAGCTTTTTTTTTTGTTTGTTTAGTAAACACCGACATAAGCACAAAATGGGTCCGTTGGCTTCTATCTGCAGAAAACTCGCAGGACATTAACTTCGAATTTTAGGTTAATGGTGTTACTAACTGTCATCGGTATTGTTATTGTGTCAGAGGCATTATATAATTAAGATATACACGTCATCTTATGATAAAACTAAAATTATTTTGTAAAATGTCGATATGTCAGCATGTGACCTGAAAGTTACACGTACCCATAGAGGGTTAGCTTTTTTGCACTTTTGAATTCCAGCAAACAGTTATAATACTTGTTAGTTAACTTGAGCCATTTGAATAAAATAAATTAATTACATTTTTAATATTCTTTAGTAAGCTATTGCAATTGGACTGTGATTTGATAACCATGGTGCTTTTTTTTATACAGCGGTTACGAAGACACAACTCAGATGTCTTGTAATGCAACGTGTAGTTGCAAGCCAGGAGAATTTTCTCCCTATTTGCACCAGCGAAGGAGTAACATATCTGTCACCCTGCTTAGCTGGTTGCACACAGGTCTATGGTTCCTCTTACGAAGAGGTAAGATATTGATAATAGACATTGTCCTTGCATTCTCAAAACGAAAGTGGACTGATGTCTGAATATATATATATTTAAGAATAATAATAAAACATAAGAGAAAACAGCTTATATAGACCACCAAGAAAACAATTTTTTACTCTTTTGTAAGAGAAAACAATATTTTGCTCACAAACTGCTGCTTTGTGAATTAGAATATATGAAAATTTAAGATGCGGAATTTATCAAGTGAAGGATTTAGTAAAGAATAATGAATTGTTTGTCCATCTGAAAAAGAAAAGTGTTTTTTTTTTTTTTTTTTGATTCAATAAGCTTTTGAAGGAAAAAAAAAAAATTGAAACAGGTACGAATTAATAAATTGTATTTAATCAATTATGCTTTTTTACGGGAGATAGAGACCGCATTAAAGAAAACTCATAACTATTTATGAAATTTCAGAATATTTTTTATAAAATATATCATTTGAAACACATTTAAAAAAAAAATTATGTGGTTAAATAAGGACTGCATATAAAAGTCCCAGATAGAAAATGTGTCAATTACAACCTCACGTTTTATAGTTAGAAATTGGTTTTCTAAACAAGGAAAAAATGTAATTCATCGGAAAACATTTTTAAATTACTTATTTGCTTATATAGATTCCACAATGTGCATTTAAAACTATTCATCATAGTCAAGTACGCGAATTTTCTTGTGAAGAACTGGCTCAAAATCTCTTGTGTCCTTGAAAATGCCATCTCGCATCTAATAACATTCGTGTAATGTGATAATATATCGGGTGGTCCATCTGTTGGATTGTATTTTGACAGCCATCTGTTGTTTTCTTTTTTTTTTGTCTAATTACATTTTTTTTCATTAATTTTTATTCATAATATGTATTTGATGGAATTTTTTTAGATACATATATACACACAGAGAGAGGACTGCATAAAAACAGATTTGAGTGTATATAAGTCAAAAAACGAGAATGACAGAAAATGTAATAACAAGAAAGACCGAAACATAACAAGAATATATAGAGAGATTGTACAATATTTTTGTACTCTATAAAAATGATGATATTTTCATTAATTTGCACTTTATAATTGCTTGTTGACTTAATAAAGTGCAAGTCATCTTACAAAGTAAAGTTTTTGTATGATGACTTGCACTTTTACATTTTTAAAAACATGTATTCCAATGTTATGTACATTGTCATATTTCTCAAACAATCATATTTTATGTAACAGTAAATTTTTAATTATTTAAAGAATTCAAACATTTCATAAGTAATATATTTTGAAATATGAATTCGACATTGATTTTCTTTCCAGTTTACGTATAAAGATTGTCTTTGTCTGGGTGCCAATGTCACCGCCACAAATGGATTCTGCCAACTGCAGTGCAACAACTTGCTTCCTTACATATTTGTGTTTGCCATCTTCGTGCTGGTTCATTCAACATCAGAAGTCGGATCCATGTTACTAACATTGAGGTGAGAACACTACCAGTAGCTTAGTTAAAAGATAATTTTATTTTAAGAACTTTCCTTTCTCTAAATCAGAGATATCCAAAGTGGGGTACGCAAAGGGATATTTGAGGAAGGGGAGGTACGCCAAAGACTGTAGATACCCGAAGATAACGTTTTTCTAGGTGGACGTACTCCAATCCAAAACTTAAAGAAATCTCTTCGTAATTGGTGAATGGGATTGAAAACCGAATATGCAGATTGAGTAGGAACAGCAATCTTGCATGAGACAAATTTTGAGGAATGATACAGCTTACTAAAAAATGCATTTCTAATATAGAAATGTAAGGTCGGAAGTGACGCGTTGAGGAACGAACAGACTTTCAAACGAATTTTTCGCAACAGTCAGGCCATAATGTACCAACTCATACCCATCACTTTCTCTGGCTGGCAACCTCAATACGGCCCTGATTTTATTCTTACTCTGCATTTGAATCTTTTTCATTTACGAGACTCCAGTGGACTCAATTGAGGACCTCGTTGCTAGACTCTCCATTGCGGCTGCAAGAGTGCGCGAAAGGCTTGGCCTCTTTAGAACTGTTCGCTAATCACTCCTTCAACGCTACCAAGCATGTAGTACTGTGGGTGGTCGCAACTTCGAGCGCTTATCGTAAACATTGAATCAAAAAGCACTTTGCAGTGATGTTGTAAATAAACAATGTTTTATTTTTCATGTCTCAATCCTGTATTCGTGTTTTAACGTTTTCCTTTCGACCCTACATACCTATTTCACAATAAACAAAAAAATATATGTTCTAATAAGCTGTACCCCCAATTTTTCTCAATGACCTTCGAATCACTCTGTATATATATATATATATATATATGTATTACATTACATTATATATTATGGGTTACAATTTTTTAATTTTTTTGTCTTAGAAGTACGCCTTCCAAAACTCTTTAGATTGCTCTCTAAACTAATAAACCTATTTTATAGTACTAAATATAATTTGATTTGTAAAACTGCAATACAACAACAGAATGTTTCACAATGCAAATGTTTAACCACTTTTCAAAATGTTTGACCCTATTGCAAATGTTTTAAATAAATTTCAAAAAGTATGCTCGTAAATAAAATTAAAACGCTGAATTTATATTATTTTTTTACATGAATAATATTTTTATGTGTGCACAATACGATTTTTTTTTTTTTATTTACTTTAATATTTTTTTTTTCCCAGGTGTGTCGAGCCTAAAGATAAAGCTATGGCACTAGGACTTATTGCATTTGCAATAGGATTGTTTGGTAAGTATCTTCCACTGTGTTTCTCAGTAATGTGAACATTATAATTTCAGACTAAAATAGCTCAAATTTGAACACTTCCCACAAGTTTCATTTAGATTTGTGATATTAAATTTGCAATATTTACTTTACTAAATCTAATTTCTATTAAAAATCAATTCGTATGTGCATAATCGTTTATATTATGTTTAATGTGTTCAGTTCTTGAAGCTATTTTAATCTTGAAATTATTGGATATTTATATTACTTTGAAACACAGTGCCAGATATATATTGAATTGTTTTATTTTGTAATAACATTTTTAAAAAAATTATTGTACTCGTTCAATTAAAACTGTATTCAAGAATCTTCCTCTCTCATTTATGTTCCTTTGTGTTAATATAAAGAATCGTAATATTTTTAATGTAAATTCATAAAGAATTTAATATTTGTCAATATATTATGGAAAGATGGGGTGAAATACCGTAGCTTAAACAGAGTTATTGAATAACTGATTCATTTAATAACCATGCTATAAAAAAAAAAAAATGGCGCTCTGACGCTAACGGTGGGTTTCTGTCGTATATATTAAAATCCTTATAGAACCTCAGCCAATCCGAAGTGAGATTTTAGTATCCGGTAAAATCCCACCTTTAGAACAAACCATGTTATTTTCGAATAATCAAAGGCTAAAAAGGTGTGATTAAAAATTTTGGGAAACCCCTCCTGGTATAAGACGAATTTGTATACTTGTGAAAATTATAACGCATCAATATACCCTAAGTTAATCTTTTTTTTTGTCTCGTCTCTTACTATTGATGCTCAACGGTCACATAAATAGACATATTTTCCTTTTTATGTTGTTAGTGTTTTTCTTATTCGATGAGTTGCCTTCAATGTAGAATAAATAAAGCACAATCAAACAATAAAACTAAACAATCTTTCTTCGTTAAGAAAATTCGTTCTGGAAGAGATTAATAAAACATGTAATATATATATAGAAAAAAGTAAAGTCAATTCCTACTTTTTTTTTCATGATATTGCAGAAAATCCTTTACAAATAAAGTTGAAATTTTCCACTTACACTTGGCGCCATCTATTATTAGCATTATGCAACTTAAAATTAATTAATTAAATTTAATTAATGAATTTAAAAACTATTAACATCCAGTGTCATCCACTACAAGTTAAAAAAAAAATGCATTTGAACTTGAAGGAAGGATGAATAAAAGTATTTTTATTAACGATTGAAAATTTGAACAAGATATATATAGGGAGAGTGTGAACTAATAGAAGGATTTTAATAATAATGACACGAAAAGAGTTCAGGTATTCAATATTCAGTGAAATCCGCAATAGGCATATAAAAGATTCTTTTACCTGTAAGCCTGAATTCAATGGGTTCATTTTCTTTCCTCAGGTAACGTTCCGTGTCCCATCATCTACGGTGCTGTCGTGGATTCCGCCTGCTTGTTCTGGGAAGACAACTGCGGCGAACAGGGCGCCTGTCGCCTCTACGATCCGTCCAAGTTCCGAGGCGTGTTCCACGGCGTCACTGCAGTCATCATGTCGCTGGCCTTCTGCGTGGATCTCATCGTCTGCAAGAAGGCACAGTCCATACAATTCCAAGACGAAGACGAGGCCATAGACGTGGAGGAAACGGTGCCTTTCAACGAGACCAGTGCTCAGTCTGAAAGTAGCGTTTGATTCAACAGGTTCGTGAACAAAAATATACCATTCAAGTCCCTATGCTGTAACTGCAACAAGGAGCTTATTTTATTTTTTTCGAAGCCGAGTTGCAACTACAGCAACCACACTATCAGTGATATGAGTCAGTCATAGCTCAGAAAATGTTTTCTTTGTGGATCATGGACAAAATGTTAATGTTCGGGGTATTGAATCCCCCTGATAAATAGCCTCGTATGTATATTATTGTCATTAAGACAATATGATTTTTTTAAAACCCTAGAGATGGTTATTGGAGTGAAGTGAATACTTATAAAAACATTTTGTATTGTAAAAGTCATTTAGAAATGTAATTCCGTTTTGCCCACTTCGAACAGGCAGCTGTTATTGTATGACATGTGAATTTTTTTTTTTTTTTTTTTTTTTTTTTAATATTCCATTTCACTTATGTACAAACATCTAATTCATCACATTTCAAAAGTAAAACAAACATTTTTTTTTTTACCTTTTTTTTTTTTTTTTCCTTTGTACTTATCTGAGTTTAAACAGTTCAAGACATTTCACACATTGTACATAAATTCATTTTAAACATAACATATGATTTACCTTCTTTATTTTGCAAACTTTTCTTCCCTCACTTCGATGTTGTTACCTTGATTGTGTGAATCGACCGCATCCTGTTGAGTTTTTGTGTCGCGCACTGCATTGTGAAACATTTGACATTACTATAAATGGTGCTGAAGATGAAATCATCAAACTTTTTGATATTTGGTCATCACAGCATAAATTCTAACAAACATATCCACATCCTTTTTCGTTTCCTACAATATATGTAAAATATGATGTTAATGATATGTATGAGTGTTTTAACATAAAAAAAAACAACAACCTTGAACAATAATGGATGAATTTTAGCATTTGCAAAGTATTTGTATATAGTAGTACATAATTATATGATAAATAAATATATATATATGAATAGTTGTGATCATGTGATTTTATATTCATGTTTTGTTATCAATCGGGTTGTAATAATTTATCAGTCCTGATCCCAGGATGTTTGAAGTTTTTTTAAGAATAATTTTGTTGTTAATGTTCACTAATTTAATGTTAGCCTTTTATTTATGTATACACAAATATATATGTATTCATGCACTAGCAATGTTTTTTATAGGAATAAATAATGAACAAAAAAATTACAAAATTTTTTTTTTTAAACAATTAGCAGTTGATGAAAACTACTGTTAAAAATGACTATTGTTTTTTAGTGAATATTATAAACTTTTCAGATACTGTTAAGACATTCTGTATATTTATGAAATTATGTTGATGAAATTTAAAAAAATCATTTTAATAAAAATGATTTTTGTTAAAATATATGCAAATAGAAATCTTATAATATCTTATACTGTCAATAATTATTATTGATATTCATGATTAATATTGATGAACAAAATCACTATCATTCGTATATTGTTTAATGCTGAAAAATGCAGAGTTAAAAAAAAATGTATTATATTTTTAAGATAACTTTTGAATATTTTTGAACACAAATAGTTACATATTTAAAAAAATTAGTTAAATGTTATTATAATTGAATTATTTAAAAATATTGAAGTTAGCTACGTTAAAAATATAAGTAGCTATGATATGATATTTGTTGATAAATAGTTAAAAAAATTCAAATTAGTTATGCTCTAATTCTGGTTAAAAAATTTTATAATTCGTAAAATATCTGTTTTTATAAAAGTTAAATTTGCTACGATTGAAATAAAGCAGATGACAGCTACTATTTAGACAAATGAAATGTTTTATTTAAAAATGTTAAAAGATACAGTTTTTGTAGCTGTGGCATAAAAGAAGAGATTTGATGAGGTATTTAAAAGTGGAATCTCCACTGGATACTGAATTCTGAGGATGCAAAACATTTGCCAATCAGAAGATAACTTTTCAAAATTACAAATATCATATGCATCTATTCTAGAATACTTGCAATAAGGAAACGTTTGCAATCTATTACAAAAAAAAAAAATTGCACAATGATATCAATTTTAACTCTTTCAGATCCAACTTTTTTTGCTACGAGTAAAAAAAATAATTACAATGTTAAAATATAATGCTAATAAACACGTTAAAGCTGCCTATTTGGTCTTAGAAAAAATTAAGATCCCACCTGATTAAAATAACTAAAATTTTACTGTGCAAAACTGTCATAAGACCAGTATTAACATATGTGACTGAAACATGGTCACTAACAGCAAGAAAAGAGAAAATGTTGGCTATCTTTTGAAAGAACTATGTGCTATGAACTGTTTTTAGTGATATCAATGACAATGGAAATTGATGAAGTAGATACAATGTAATATAATTTAAATGCTAAAATAAATTTGATAAAAATACATTAATATATCAACTACCTGAAGAATTGCAAACCATCTGGATCTTGTGTCCATTGTGACATGTGATTCAGTTAAAATTTTGTTTAAACTCAACCAGTAATAAAATAATCTTAGCATTAGATGTAGTTTTAACTTACAAAGATTATATTAAAAAAATCATTGACACATTAGAAGGAATTATTCATATGAATAAAAAAAAATTGCTCACCTTTTGCAGACTGGAGCATAACACCATTTTCAAAGGAAGCAAAACTAAAAATTTGTTGAATATTCACAAACCAAGAAAACAACGTTATCAAAAGTTTCATCTTTCATCTATCCATAGAATAAGTTTCAATTTTTTGCAGCCTGTGATTTAGGAAAAAAAAAAAAAAAAAAAATAGGTTTTAAAATGTATGTCCATTATGATGGATACCAGATCTGAAAGGGTTAAAATAATTATTTAGTAACTTAGCAGCCAAATTTTATGTTCAGAAAGTACAATTATGAAAATAAAAAAAAAATTTTATCCCCCTTTTTTTTTTCTCGTTCTGAAAGAAATATAGTTTGCAATTTTCAATTGAAAGCAAAGCTATTGTTCAGCATTGTATTGAACTATGCAAATATCAGTTGTTTAAAGTGCGCCTTCTTCTGTTCTGTATTTAAGGTGAAGTAAGCTGAAATCTATGTTCTTGTTTTTCAATTGATTGTAAGCAAACAATTTACAATAAAGTGGATGTGGATTCACCGAGTATTTTCTGATTCCATCTATCGACACCCTGCAAGTCTAAAAAAGTGGCAAATGATCACAGGTTTATTTAGCATTTAAAAATAAAAATCTTTTTAACTTCAGATTTGTGGTTCAAAAATTATGTATTTATGATGTTAAAAGAAAACCAAATCTCTTCTAAAATTTATAAATATTTATGTTTTTTTTTTTTTTAATTTAACAATTATGGACAGCTTATTTATTAAAAATATTTGTATAACTTTTTTTTTGTGTATGTGTGATGTACATAATACATCAACTACATACAAGTACAAAACATCCTGGATCCTCAACTGATAAATGTTTCTTTTCTTTCTTTTTCAAAGTCATTGTTTTTAAGTATGAAATTTTGAGCCATCTTTTTTTTTTTTTTTTTAAATATCATTCAATGGTTCCTACTTAGGCTCAATTAGTTAAACAAGTACTGTTCTGTGCTAATTACTCAGGTGCAAGGGTTTACTAGTTACTAATTCTATTGATGACAGTACTTACTACGAGAATTATTAATGCATGTCGGTTGTAAATGGTCATTCATCATTTTATTTCACTGATTTATGCACCTATTTCTTTATAAATCTGCCAAAGATGCAAAAAAAGTAGTACATATGTATACAACAAGTAGAGGTTAATTTCGGACAAGTTTAAAATGAGTTCACATCATTGTGGAATTATTTATTTGTGTTATTAAGCTATTTATTAAGTTTTAAATTAACCGATAATTTATTATATTCATCTGTTCTGTTACATGCATGATGGAATAATATAAATCAATTTGTTAGAATTTGAATAGTGTTATTCATTTTTTAAATTTTATAGAAATGTGCAGAAATTCAATGTACAACTGTAAATTCTTAACTATGTGAATTTTAAAATCATTCTTTTAACATTGAATCCAATATGATGAATCTCTGTTAAAATAATTGATCAAATTTCGATTGCTTTGGTGTTTAAAACTATAAAAATATATATTTGATTTCTTTTTTCATTTAATGAATTTGATAATTTGTTCATATATTTGTCCATCGTATTTATTTTCTATACAAATAGTTATATTATATTTTCAATGTAATTTCTTAAAAAAATGTTACACATATTTTGTATTTCTTATTATGCATACTTTTATTTATTAAGCACATTTCACATCTTTTATTTTGTTCTTACCCAAATTAAAAATTCAGCCAATAAATAAGTTTCTCAATATAATTATGAATCAATTTCACTTAATACTGAATAAAATAGAAAAAAATCAAATAATTATTAATTAAGTATATAATTTTAAAACAACTGAGAACATTCAGTGAATGGCATGATCTGTTCTTAATATTTTTCACAAAAAAAAAATGTAATGCATGCACACACATATTTATGTGATGTCATTGTTGTAATTTTTTTTCTCTTACAAGATAATATAAATTGTTTGTTAAAACACTGTGTTCGTTAAATGTGAAGTTTTAAATATATATATATATGACTTAAATGATCAATTTTTGCATGTAATCATAAACATGCTTGAATGCTTAATGTGTTGCATTTCCCCTTTTTGTACAGAGCATTTGTGCCATGTAGTGTTGTGTTTCATTTTCACAACATTTTATTACAAATAAAAGAAGAGTCATTCATGATAAAAAAAAAGATATTGTAGGCAATTTTACAATTAAAATTTTGTGTTGTTCTTGAAAATTTATTTTTAATAATTTTTAGTTGATTTTTTGGTAATGAACATAAAATTATTGAAAAGTTTATCTTATCTTTTAAAGTGGTAAAATATGCATCATTATTAAATTTTGTTCTGATTGCTCTTTAAAAAATAATTATAATGTGTTATAATTGAAGTCTAGAATAAATTTAGAACATGGAAAAAATATTTTTTGCAACAAAAATCAGAAATGGAAATATATGTTAACATTTTATTTATGAATTTTTTTTATTTTAAACATTTTTTTTTCTTTTGAAAAAAAAAAAAAAATATTATTTAACAAAATAAATTTTAACTGATATAGTAAAATTTTCTGTGTTAGTAAAATTAAATTTTTTTTTCTTATTTAATTCGAATGTCTCTTCTTTGATAATCTCATTATGTGTTCATTCACTTCAATACCAACCAGTGTTGTCAACTTCTATTTTTACAGATTGTGAAACAATCTTAAATGTTATTTTGCTATGTTGGTATATTAATGTTACATATATTTGAAAGCTTAATTATTCTTGTTCTTTATGCTTCCACAATGAATGCATTTTACAGGATTTAATAAGCCAAATAAAGGCTTCGAAAATAGTCTTGTGTCTTTATTCAAATTATTAACAAACATTTTTTTTCTCAGTGCAAAACACGATAAATTAGATTTTTATGGGGTGGGGATTAAGTAGAATCATTAAAAACTATTTTGATTCATATAAAACTGCGAAATTTCATTTGTGTTGTACATTATTCTGAAATTGAATATATTATAAAAAAAAATTTTAAAGAATTAAAACAAAAAAAAATTTAATTTTAGTAAAAATAATAAATGCTCACTGATGTATTCATAAGAGTTAAGAGAGAAGTACAGATGGAGACAGATAGGTAAATTTGTAAGCCAGAAAATGCTTGCACTGGTTTTCGTTTCACATATTAAAAATTTAATTTGAAAGCAGCTTTCTTATTTTTACAGATAATTGTATGTGTCTAAAAAATTAATTAAAAACAAAATCAATTAAAAATACATGTATATATATATAAATGAACACATTGACTTATTACAAAAATAAATTATATATATATCTGCTTCACCTTAAATACTTTTAAAAATCTGTTTGTGTAATATTTAAGAACAGAAAAAGAAATTCAAATGAAATGGCCTGTGTTTAATGTTATTCTCGATGGTTCCAAAGTTAAGCACGTTTAGTATGGCTTTATGGTGACTTTTCATGTAGGCATTGTGAATCATTCCATTACTTTCTGAAATAAGAGAGAAATTTTCATTAAAATGAAAATGAGAAAAAATAATAAATTTATTTAAAAAAAAGTATAAATGAAAAAAAGCATTTTACAAGTGAGATACAGATTTGTATTATTTATGATATCTGCTGAAAAGAATTCCAAATTCCATCTGAAAAAATAATTCAAATGAGAATTCTGCAAAAACAAAAATTACAAGCTGTATTAAGTGAAACATTTTTAATTAACCTTCAAAAGTTTGTCAGGAATAATTCAATGACTCACGGGGGACGCTTATTTAGTTTAATTCTGAATCAAAAACCCAGAATGTAACAGATTTATAATTTATATTATAAAACAAAATAAGTTTTAAAAAAAAAAAAAATTTTGGTAAAAATCTAGTATCCTGTACCCCTGTGCGAAATGCATCGCTAGGATGTCATCGAAATATAACAATGAATGCCGCAGTTAGTTTTTGGCGATAAAACGATATTCCGCCAAAAACCCATCACTAGGATAGACAAACAAAAATGGCTGCCAAATTCGATGCCGTTGTGAAATGCTGTTACGCCAACATTAGTAGCCAAAACAGCTATTACATAAAATTTTATTCCTTAATTGGTAAAATTTTAATGCCAAATACTATCACTAACCAAATCTTAATTTGAAATGCTTTTTCACTAAGCGAATTTTGTTTTTAAATTGCTTTTACTCCCAAAGTTAATGCTATCGCCAAATTTTTATCACTGAAAACAAATTTAATTACTGAATATGCTTTTGTGCCAAATGCTATTGTTGTTACGCAAAATTTAGCACTAGTATGCCAAAAATTATGCATAAATTATCTTTACGCCAATTTATATAATTTTATCGCCAAAATTTTACCACCAATATGGCAAAATTAAAATGTTTTCTTTTTTTGCCGCTTCCACGTCAAATTATTATTCTGCTAACACACATAAATGTATTATTTAGAACAGGGGTTCCAAACTACGGCCCGCCAGTGTCATCAATCCGGCAAGCGACAGCGAATAGCATATTGTTGCTATAATAAGTTGGATGAAAACACAAAAATGATAATAACTCGATTTCATTTACTTGCTAGGTATACCTTGGCGACAGACTTGGCGGTTTTTTAAGTGTCGCCAATCTAACGTCGCGATTAAAAACCGGTTGGCGCGTGTGCTCTTTTATTAGCGCTGTCGCCAAGCCAAGGTACCGTTAATACGTAAGTACCCATCTAACAAATAATTGAAATCGAATTCACTAACATTATAAAACTGAACATCCCGCGGTTACCCTCGGTAGTTATGTTGGGGGTAAAGAGTATCGCATATGTATGTATATCGATGTTTTGAATGTATATATCCTGAATCAAAACATATTATTTTTATCCTGAAAATCCCCCAGGAACGGAAAAGCTAAATTAACGCGAATGAAACCGTGTGGGTATCCACTTGTAAAAAAAAAAAAAAATACTAATGAGATTTATGTAATTGTAATTTTTCACTGATAATAGTGGATCAATTTTTACTTGTACCAATTATTAAAGGAGATTTAAGATGCTCAATGGTTAACTTAGATCTATAACATTCTTTGTGTACTTCATTTTGGAGAATGAACCTAATTTAGCAAGCGTATGATTGCAGAGAGCGCGTACCGGCGACTAGTCTAGAAATTATAGATAATGGCAGAAAAATTAAAAACGGTTTTGGCGCTCGGTACTTACTGAGTAAAAAGTATGGCCCGAAGGCTGAAAAGTTTGGAGACCCCGATTTAGACAAAGATAATAATTGCTGTTACGATAAAAAGTGCGCCAATATTATTAGCTAATACACCATTTTCTATTATGTCAAAAAATATTTCATGTCGTTTGCGATGCCGAATTCGAATGATGAAACAAAATTATTTAAAAAAGGGGGTGGGGGTTAACTTAATTTTATTCTGATATATCAATTTGTTGGAGACGAAAATGATCTTTTATTGCCTTACTAAAACCTGTCCTTGCATAGCCTTATCAAATGAAAGAAGAAAATAAGAACAACATCAGAACCACAGAAAAATTTAATACAGTAGAACCTCGATAAGTCGAAAACCTCCATAACTCGAAAATTTTTTTATTCCCTTCCCTTCCCTTCAAATCCCAAAACCTCCATGACTCGAAATTTCAACCCTCTATATGTCGAAATAATTAGTCAATCCCCCAAGCCATTTTGGTATATATTTCCCTCCTTAACTCGAAAAAAAAAAAGAAAATTGACCTTTATATCTCGAACATTAGCAATGTTTGATTTTACAACTCGATCATTTAAGACTATTAAGATAATTTAAGACTTCTATAGCTCGAAGAAAATGAAAGTTACCGACTTTAAGGATTTGCCGACAATGCACGTCATTATTTCTTAGAAAACAATGTATGAGTATACAGTAAATAGAATAACCAATTCTATGAGATATTCTTATTATAATTCTTATTATTGCTATTGATTTCATTTTGAACTCTAGCGAAGCAATTCTTTTGTTGTCGATTGCAAAAATATAAGAAGCAGTTTGGTTTTACTGCAATACACATCTATTTTAACAACAGCATACGAATAATATTGTTAAAAATAAGTGCTGTGAAACGTAAACTGAAAACTAGCGAAGCAATTCTTTTTGTTGTCGATTGCAAAAATATAAGAAGCAGTTTGGTTTTTACTGCAATACACATCTATTTTAACAACAGCATACGAATAATATTGTTAAAAATAAGTGCTGTGAAACGTAAACTGAAAACTTTGACTCGCTGAAAGTTTTGAAGTGCTTGAAGCTGTGAAGAGTTGTCAAAAGAAAGACGTTGCTGAACAATTTGGCCTACCACTGAGTACTCTGCCAACAATAATAAAAACGAATCCGACATCATAAAAAATTGAAAACGGTCAAATTTTTGTCCTACAGAGACAACACTCCATAAGTTTCCATCAAAGAGGCCCGAACAGCATTAAATGTTTTACAGATTTCATGCAGCAAACTAGCAACTCGGAAAGAAAAGAATTTTCTGCTCTTAATAGCTTAGATGACAGAGAACGATTGAATAGTCTAAAGCAAAAAAGAGAAAATAATAATAACTGAATTTTTTAATACAAAAGATTTTTAATTTTAGGGTTGTTTCGGAATTATTTTGATTTTTTTATTGTAGTATATAATATAACTTTTAAGTTGCAAATAAACATGTTTATTACCTCTGTAACTTGAATTTTATTTATTTTACCTCTCTAACTCAAAATAAGTTAGAAAGAATCTAAACTTCTACAAGTCGAATTTTTCTTACAAAATCCGCATAAGTCGAAAACTCTATAACTCGAATTATATTATTTAATTAGCTTTTTACAAAAAAGCTGCAAAAATACTAGAACAGCTTGACTCCCCGCCAGAACACCTTTTAATTTCCCAAAAAACACGAGTGTTGCCAACTGCTCTCGCATAACTTTGTCAGAAAGAATGTAGTAGAGATGAACGCTGCCGCGTCTATTTAATGCTCACTTCAAAGTATTCTCCAAGTGAAGAAGACCGAACGATACAACAATATAGGAATATGAAAATTAATACAATTGTATAAAAAAATTTTCAGCGTATAAAAGAAGCGGAAAGAAAATATTATAAAAATTGACAAAATATAACATTTTTAAAGTTATGATATGCCTTAATTGGTGTATGAAAATTATGTAATAAATTGTCGATAATGCACAAGTCTGCCAGACCATGTGACAGTCTTATGAGCGGATTATGGCAGATATTAAATCATGTCCGACTTGTTAGACAGTTAGGTATTATCAGTTTCTGAGCAGGTGAAAGTAAACCTGAAAAAGAGTCTGTTGTTAAAGAGAGAACATGATTGTCACCGGGAGTTTTTCCCCTTGTCCTCTGCACACACTGTAGGGTTGTTACACAGGAAGAATGCTGGTTTCAGACGATCTATTGACACTGTCTGATATTTGCCGTTTACAATTATGATGAAAGTTTTTTCCTTTCCGTGCGATCGCAAGATGAGGACCGGAATATAGCTGTACACAATCAAATCTAAGATAAACATGAGAACAGGAATATAAAGATGGATGAATATAAAGATTCCGTACAGTGTTTCGAAGTTACAGTAGGATGTAGAGACCGCATGACTAACCGTAACCGAGTGATGTATGTTGGTGTCGGCAATGGTGGAGACAGCTGATTTGAGCAGAGGATATCTGACAGCAGCCATAAAGTGGTGCCGGAAAAACTAACTCAGTGCGTCGCTTGGTTATCATCCTTGAAGGAAGAACAAATTCCCAAAAATAGGAAGGGCAATGATTCCGTTCATCGAGAGTTCTCGTGGTATTTTTCAGACGACTGTGAAGGCGCTCGATTATTCCGTTCATCCGAGGTCGATAAGCGGTGATACGAATGCGATGAGCTCCGAGAATATTAATTAAGTTCTCTAAAGAGATTTAAAAAAGTTCTTACCTTGATCGGCAATGATGGTCGAATGGCAACCAAATCGGGAAAACCCATCCACTGATTAAAACTCGACAACTCGTTTCAGCAGAGATGTCATAAGTAGGGACGACTTCAGGCCAGCGTATGAAGCGATCGATGACGGTCATTCAGCAGCATCGATGATCGATGACAGTCATTCAGATCATGAATGATCGATGACAGTCATCATTAGTAGCCTCCAAAAGATAGCAGTAAGCCAATGAATTCAATGTGGATATGGGAAAATCTGGAATCAGGTAATAAAAATGTCGAAAGAGGAAATTTTGTGTGTCGATGTACTTTTGCACGTTGGCATTGTTCATAAGCCCGCACAGAATCCTATACGAAAGTGTGCACGTTAGGCCAAATCTAAAGTTTACGCATTAATTTTGAAGTAGCCCAAACGCTGGGAAGAGAAATATTGTGTATGTTTTGAAATACGATCTGCCCAAAGGAAGATGGGATAAAGGACGAGGAACATTATTAGTGATATCGCAGTAAAGATAAATATCTTCAAAGGGAAAATAATACTTAGTGAGTTTCAAGGAAAAATTTGAATTTGAAAAAGATTTTGAATTTATCGTCGTCTAGTTGTACAGTGGCTAATTTTTTTGAAATTCAGAATAGGTAGTCGAGAAATAGATTTCATTGCAATACGCGAAAGAATTTCAACTATAACATTTTCAGATCCGTTGACATATTGAATATCTATTCAAACTGAGAAATGTAATCAAGGTGTCGGAGTTGTCTAGAGAGCATTTTTCAGCTTTTTGTTTAAAGGCAATGCTAGTGACTTCTGACCGATAGCAAAAAGAAATGCTATCGGTTCCCAGCCATCATGCTGGAGTTGCATCAGGAGCTGCCAATAGGAAGTCAGATGCTTCAGTTCAAAAGACAAATCTTACACTTGGTACTGGAAACTTTAATAAAGTGGTATCAGCTTGTCTCCGGACGCTGTACATGCTGCTTCAGCTTCATCGCCACACTGAAGCGGATGTTCTGGGAGTTTGAGGGACGTTTGCACCTTTTTTTTCTATGTAAATCCTTCAAAAGAAATCTTACCACTGTCGTACTGTCATCAATAATACACTCACCTCGTCTTAAATCTGATTTAATGAAGTAATGCATCAAGTCAGCTCCTATAATGACACTAGGAAAATAAAAAAATGTAAATGTAAAATTTTCCTTGAATTTAAATCTAATGAGAGTAATTTCCGACCGAATACTTGGATAGGAGAAACGTTTGCAGTGGTAAATGTCTGATAGACGTTTGTCTGTTTTCTAATCGTGTAGTTAGCATTAAGCAAATATCCGAGCCAGTATCAATTAAAAAGCTAATATTAGATATTTTATCCTTAATGAAAAGGTGAAGTGAAATATTAGGCGGGTGTTATGTC
This sequence comes from Caerostris extrusa, assembly GCA_021605095.1. Taxonomy (NCBI): domain Eukaryota; kingdom Metazoa; phylum Arthropoda; class Arachnida; order Araneae; family Araneidae; genus Caerostris; species Caerostris extrusa. The sequence goes on from BPLR01012485.1 coordinate 40,535, forward strand.
ACCATTACTCTTGCCTTCACAGTGTTTCCTGAAAACGAACAGGGGTGAGAACATTTCCGGCATTGTTTTGAAATGTTTGGTGCTATCCACAACCAATTTAGAATTTGATGGCGTACGATGCCGTGTTGTAGAGAAAATTCGATTTGCTGAAGAGTTCGTTCTTTGTGATAAAATTATAATTTGTCAATGCGTTTGTGAAGTTTTTCAATTTCGGATAACGATTTTGGAGAGTCAGGGTGCGAACCTGTAGTGACAGACAAATTGGCAATGAATTCACTTTCAAAGTCATGGCAGAAGCCACTTCAGCTGCTTTCGGAAGTGTAAGCAGAGAAATTGATGCAAAAAGGGAATGCATCGATGTGGGTATTGCTGAAGAAACAATTGAACATGAGTTCACTGTGAACGTTACGAGATATCGAGCGACGTTGCATACTGCGTAAAAGTTCCGAGGGTTTCCTGTCACCTAAAATTAATTTTCTGATTTCTTGAGTAGAAGATTCACCGGAACGTTTTATAAGCGCTTTTTTAATTGAGTGTAAATATCGGTGGTATACGGAGACATAATAATATCGCGAATTGTAGCTGCCGCTTCTAGTGGCAAGTGAGCAAAACAATAGTTAAATTTTGTGCGACTATCTGTCACTGCTTTTGAAACACCAAGTTCGAATACGCTCACACATAATAAACCACAAAGAGGGATCATGACATTTGTATGGGGGTATTTTTACAGCATTTACTGTAGACATAT
>BPLR01012487.1:0-111771 GCA_021605095.1 Caerostris extrusa
TACGCATTGCTAAAGAGTATCTTCGATTCCCGTTGTCCCTTTTGCCGGCAGGATTATAGATTGTCTGTAGAGAACGGCAACAACAGGAAACAAATTCATATCCTAGATTGTATCAGTCACCCACATGAATATGAGGATGCATATTTAACAACTAACTAGCATATAAACATATTTTTATTTAAAACAAACTGTAAAATACAACTGCCATTAAATGTGTCCTTCAAATAACCTTAAATTGGATAAATTTTCTAGGCTAGTTTACACCAAACCATTCCTTGAAATTGTATACAGAGCTTTTAATTCAGTTTTTATAGAAAAAGAAAGTAATCTTCGGATTCCATCAGAGTTGAAAAATCATTTCAGACCGTTCCATCTTTCTTTTTCCTTCACAAGAAAGCAGCATGAACGAACCAAAAGAATGAAAAGACACATCTAAAAAGGAAAAAGGACAGATTCCCTGTTATCCTTTGCAGGCAGGACAACCGAGCGGAAGTGCCTTCAGGTTGTCCTCTTTAGTTCACGTCTCCTCTTGTAATGCTTCTCTCTTCCGTTCTTGCTGGGAACTTCCGTCCCTTTTAAGAAAAGGGAGGTTATCTGCAGAATTCACTACAGAAAGCTGGTAAACTGTAACCGAAATAATATTCCTCGAACCAGGAGGAAGATTGCGTGCGTCATTAGATGTAATTAATTCCGCATCCTCAGTTTTAGTTTTAGAATATCGTAATGAATGCTTCCTAGAGACTTAGTTTCATTAATTAAGATTTAATTCGGCCCTTGTTTATCGTTGGGGGAGCAGCTGGTGCTTCGCGAATATGTTGTGGAGTAAAGTGCGGTGATTTAATTTATACAAAAGTAATGGGATTTCTGGTTGCTACTGGTGTTTTGGATATTGTGGAGTAAAAGTTTTACATTGGCAAAAAACAAGTTTGTAGTTTGCCTCCTTAAATATTTATTTGTGTATTAATTTTTATTCAGTACCATTTACCATTTAATACGCGGAAGATAATAACGAGATTCTCCTTTAATATGAAAAGGAATTAAATACAATAAATGTTATTACTCAAATATAATGGGTATTATATTCTCTGACGTACAATATTATTGTTATTATTATAAGTTCTCTAGAAAAACTAGTTTTCCATCAGGGAATCGATCAGAACAATAAAAGTTATGATAATGATTTCTTATTAACTACTACAATAAAATTTATTATTTTCGATTATTTCCTATTTATTTTAAAAGAATTATTGTAGTTATTTCTTTTTTTTTTCTTGCGTTTAAAAAAATCAATGAACTGTATTAATATAATGACGTAAACAGAATGTTCCGAATCCTTTTGAAATCTTTTATTTTTAATTCTTCATAAACATTCATAGTTAACCATCATTTATAAACCCCATCATTTATAAACACCATCATTTATAAATACCTTCATTTATAGACATTCTAACTGTATGTAGATAGACTAACTTCTCATTAAAGTTATTTTGCACAAAAAAGCCAAAGAAAGAGAAAGGTCACAGAAGTTTTAATAATGACTTCTTTTCCTTAAAAACGATGATATACAATGCTTTTATCGTTTATATTTTTCCTTTTCGTTTATTTAAAGCATATTGAAAATACCAATCATATGTTTAAATTTTTTACTATCGTTATAACATTAATCAATAAAATAAACTTATTTGTTGTCAAAGACGCTAGATTATTTTTGAATTTCCTAAGAGGAAAAAAAAAATACGTAGAACAGACACGCACATTCTGTAGTAGTTATTAAATTTTTTCTTATGTGGGAATAAGTAAAAAAACATCTGCCAGAAGAAAAATAAAAAATAATAACATTTATACCCCAAATTGATAATTTGAAATTGTTGAATAGAATATGTGCAATTGAATAGTGTCATATTAAATCTCATCTTTAAACACATAAAATGATAATAACATAAATAGTACGGAAATTTTCAAAATTATTTTAAATCTTTGTTATTTTATTATTTAGAATATTTAAATGTGATGTTATGCAAGTTAGTTTGTATATCATATAAGACATGTAATAGATTTTGGTATTAGCATATTATATTGCATAGATATTAGCAAGGGAATAATTTCATGGTTTCTTAACAATTCTGATTAGATGGTTTTTAATTTTTACTTAATTATGGTTATATCATGTGTAATTTGAAGTTAATAAAAATAAAATATGAGTTGTTCTCATCTAAACTTATGTATTCTACGAGGCATGATTATGGATCCTTATGTGACAATTGTCTTAGAAAACATGGTCTAAAATAGCCATTTATTATTTCTATAGCCAGCTGTAAAAAAAGGCTATTATATTCGTGGGATTTTAGTTTTTTATACAACAAATTAATTATTTATGCATTATTAATGCAACGTTTCAATGCAGTTTTATTTTCAAATTTAAAATATTTTTTTTTATTTCGTTAGATGCTTATATTTTTGTAATGGAAATGATACAATGATTTCAACTTCCATTCCAATGGATTGATTTATTTTCCTTTCAAAGTATTTTTTTTATATTCCTCCCAATTTATTTTTTTTTAATTTATTCCTTTATACATTTAATTACTTCGGAAATATTTAAATTTATTATGCATTTTTACCATCACTAAATTTTAATGATTAACGCTTATTGAAAATAGTAGAAGTGAATGCTTTTAATTTAAAATAATTTTCTTAATGGCAAAAAAATATATATTTTTTAATATTGTATATTATTTCATATCTTAAAAAAATGCATAAATTTATTTTAACCAAAATCTTTTATGTTTTGAGGCATTCATTTATTTAATTAATGATGAAACTATTTTGAATAAAAAATTTTAAAATTTTGTCATGAACTGCTTAAAATATCGATGAATGAATTAAAAATATTTAATTAGAGAGAAAATGATTTAGCATTTAAAATATAACAAAAAGTACAATGCAATAGAAGTTATAATTATTGTATCATTTGCATGTGATTTTCCTATAATTCATATTTTTCTATAATATATTTTCATCCAAATAAAATAACCACTTTAAAAAAAGTGAAACCACATATTTTGAGATGGAAAATATAAACTGGTATTTTCAGTGTTTTTATCATTATTGAAGTCTTAATTAAACCATTTAATTTCGTAGCAGTTTAAAAACAAATTTAGTGTCTATAGATAAAAGTTTTAAGAAAAATATAAAAAAATAAGCCTTCAATTATAAAAGCTTTCAAAAAATTATATTTATATTTCAAAAGATAATGAAATTCATCTTTAGAATAGCAGATCGGTTCCAAGAAGAAAAAACAGGTTTTTGACTTCGAAAACAATTATTGTTAAAATAAAGCACTTAAGTAACTAAAAGCATTGATAAGTAATTGAAAGTTTAACTTTTTTTTTAAATGAAAGTGATAAACAAGATTAATGCCCAAGTATGGTATTCAAGTGATTCAGAATAACAGTTTCAATTCATTGACTCTGTTGCCGACTAGAATAAAAATCTGAATTCATTGAAACTGTTGTTCAGTATTAATGAGAAATGAAAACATTTAGAAGTTATTCTAGAAATGTTATATTTTAGAAAATATATATAATTTCTGCCATTGAATAGAGTTCGTAATCCTTGTGGCTCAATCAGGGAAGGAATCATTTTTGTGGAATCAATTTTTTTTTATATATATTCTAAAAGCCCATTGCAATTGTAAGGAATAAATTTATAAAATTTCATTTTCAATTCGTCTGTTTGAAAGAAGAACTAACATCCAACGTGTTTTTCATGTTGATAAGACAATTATGAAGATTACTTCTTGTTCGATTTATAAAATAATCATTTTTACCTATTAATTTTCTAAGAAGAAAAAATGATTTTTAACTATTATACTATCCATTAAAATTTCTAACATTTTAAAAAAGCATCTTGTGCAATATAATAACTGCATTTCATGTTCAATTCTCTGTTTGAAGAAGAATTAATGATCGCAGTATTTTTTTCACGTTGGTAAGACAATTACAAAGCTTACTTCTTGTTCGATTTATAAAAAGAATCTCTTTTTACCTATCAATTTATAAGAAGAAAAAATGATTTTAAAGTATTCTGTTATGCATTAAAATTTCTACTATGTTTAAAAAGTATCTTGTACAACATAATTGATAAAAGGAAATAGAAAATATGAAAAAATAACTTATAATATTATCCATCAATTATTAGACTAGACAGTTAATTAAAATGGTTATTAAGCGAAAAAAGAATAGTTTACTGATGTGCACTAGTATAATAAATAAAGAATAATATATAAAAGATTAATAAACATATTTTATTTAATTTATTATGTTATAACAAACCATTTAAGTATTAATATACCAACATGAATGTAAATTACTCAATAAATCTAGGATTTTAAATGCATTTAAACGTTCAAGCAATGTTATCTGTAAATGCTCAGTTGCTTTCATTTTATTTTTTTTTTCAAAGGCCCGCAAAATATAGTGCCCAATCAAGTATATAATAATACAAAGTGCTATTGTTAAATTTAAAAGTATAATGAAATAGCTGCATTAGTTTCTAGGAAATTCTCTTCAGACAGCATTACATTAGTGAATCTTGCAATTTTGTCGACATTATTTTCTAAAACAATTCAAATAGAATGTTTGAAATTAGTGAACTGTGGGGTTACTATGATAATATTTGCTTCTCTTTTCGAAATCTAACATTCAATTTTATGATAAGGAAACAGATAAATAATATGTTTCACTTGAAATAAGAGATGGAGTGCTAAATACAGACAAAATATCACACAAATTCGATAAATAACAGACATTTCCAATTCTTTGAAAAGACAGGTACAAACGGAAATACAGGTACATTATCTTCTAACTGAAGATCTTTTGACGCAAAAAAGAATATTATAATATTGATGATGACACAATTGATATGGATTTGACACATTGCCCCACTGTAATGTTTGATTGCAAAAATTCTTGGGATAAAGTGTTCTAAATGAAAGATAATAAGTTTAGATGAACTTCGAACTTCGTTGCGTATTAAAATGAATATCAATCACTCTATCGGTTACAGTTACACAGTTAATTAAACGCATTTTTTAATCTAAAGAAAACGTTTTTTAGATGCTAAAAAATGTTAGAAAATGTCCATTTTATCAATGCATTATTTTTTCTTACAAATTCTTAAGATAAATAATTTACTTTGAAAAATATAAATATTAATTATGTATTTAGAGTGTGTAAATAATAATTATTATTAAACAAATAATAAGCCATTAATATAAAATAATAAATTGAAAATAAACGAAATAATTATTCTTAATAATTATTTCGTTTATATGATCAATGGCGATTCGTTTATAATGGTCAAAATTGGCATTTTTTAATAATAAACCATTTACAAGGAACTCAAAAAAAATTAATATTTTATTCTTAATAATAATTATTATTAAGAATAAGAATTATTATTTCGTTTTCGTTCCTTGTGAATGTTTTGTGAAAAACATATATTTTCTTAGATATAATAAAAATTGATTTTCATCAAATCTTTTATTATATTGAACACCGTTCTTATAAATTGATGTAATTAATGTTTACTTGTATCGTGTGGCATAATATATACAGTTAATTTTCAATAACACATGATGTAAACGATGAAATATTAATTTGAATCAACTTTATGAAAAAACGTGATCGTTTAAATTAAATTCTAATTTAATATTGATATGAAGGCGAATAAACGTCACAATATCTTAATTAGTCACGAGACTGCTAGAATATTAATCTGAATTAATTTTATGATACATCTGATTATTTAAATGAAATTTTAATTTAAAAGTGATATGAAGGCGAATAAACATCACAGCATCTTAATCAGACTCGTAGAATGTTAATCTGAATAATTTAAATTAAATTCTAATTTAATATTGATATGAAGGCGGGTAAATATCACAACATCTTAATTAATTAATCTGAATCACTTTAGAAAAAACATGATTATTTAAATTAAATTCTAATTTAATATTGACATGAAATAAATATCACAACATGTTAATTAGTCACCAGACTGTTAGAATATCAATCTGAATCAACTTTTATAAAAAATCCAATCATTTAAATTAAATTCTAATTTAATATTGATATGAAGGTAAATATCACAACATCTTAATTAATCACGAGACTGTTAGAATAATAATCTGAATCAGCTTTATGAAAAACATGATTATTTAAATTAAATTCTAATTTAATATTGATATGAAGGCGGATAAAATCACAACATGTTAATTAGTCACCTGACTGTTCAATCTGAATCAACTTTATAAAAATCCAATCATTTAAATTAAATTCTGAAGGCGGGTAAATATCACAACATCTTAATTAATCATGAGACTGTTAGAATAATAATGAATCAGCTTTATGAAAAACATGATTATTTAAATTAAATTCTAATTTAATATTGATATGAAGGCGAGGTAAATATCACAATATCTTAATTAATCACGAGACTATTGAATAATAATCTGAATCAGCTTTATGAAAAACATGATTATTTAAATTAAATTCTGATTTAATATTGATATGAAGGCGGATAAATATCACAACATGTTAATTAGTCACCAGACTGTTAGAATATCAATCTGAATCAACTTTTATAAAAATCCAATCAACATGATTATTTATTGAATTATCTGAATGAAAAACATGATTCTTTAAATTAAATTATAATTCAATATTGATATGAAGGCGAGATAAATATCAAAAATCTTAATTAGTCACCAGACGAGTCTGATTATTTAAATATTCTTCAATATTGATGTGAAAACGGTATACTTAGTCAGACTGTTTTTAAATATTCTTAATATAAAGATCCATAATTTTGGAACAAAATAACAATAGAAGCTATATAAAAAGTAACAAATTCATGCAGCCCAAATAGGAAAAAAAACGAATAACACATCTTCACTCAGTATTAATAGAGTTTCCTAAATTAGACCTTGTGACATATACTTCGGGGAAATCAATAAAAAGCATACCCATGTTAACACGACCTGATTAATTACTTTAAGCAAAGTGCACCAAAAAAGGAGATTGAATTTGACTACAAAGCACCGTGGAAGGTGCAATAAATAAAAATTACAAGCATACCTCGCAAAATAACACTGGTTCCCTGACAGCACTCGTCAATCAATCTCCAGGCGCAACTGAACTACAGGGAGCAGGATAAAAGAAGGAATTCCACTATCCGTAATGTGAATCCGGGGGATTCCGGGAAAGAAGGGATAAGTAAATGGCTTTTCACTTTCGACGAGGCTGCAGAGACATTTATCTTCGTAGGTTTTCACCGGGTTTACTTTCATTTCTGGGATTCCGGAAAAAAGGGAGTTTTTCGCTTTTTGTACCCCTCGTTTCGTTCCTACCTGACTGTCTGCTACTCTTGATGAAATTCTAGCCTCATTAACTTCGGGAGAATCTGTCAGGACACAATCCTTGTGAAAGGAACTGTGAGCATGAGAAATTATCATTGTGATTTGAATGGATATTTTCTTGTTTGAAAATAGCAATGTTGAATAAAATGTTATTGTTTATCTGTGAGACTTTTCTCCTTGCAACAACGGAATAAATATATTAAATTTTTATTTTATATGCTTTTGTTATTTCGTGAAAATAATTTCATAAGAATACCAAGTTGCAACAGTTGTAAAAAGAACTACCAGTAAGAGAGGGATTATCATTATTTACAGGAGGTGATTCTCTATAAAGAAAATTGAATATTTAAATTAATACTAAAATATATTGTTCGGTGTTACATTAATAAAAACAATTATTATAATTTTATAAAGCAAAAAAAAAATTTATTACGAAAATATATCTGGGTAAAATTAATAGTTTGAGATTTTAAATAACTATTCTAGAAAAAAAAAAAAAAAAAAATATGGTAAATCCATATTAACCAATCCAAAAACCAATCCATATTAGTCAAGGATTGCCAATAATTTTTGATATTTGTTATATTAGCATTTATTTATAAAAATATATCAGTGAACAAATAAGAACAAAATAATCTTGTTTGAAAAGAATATAATAGTTTGTACAACTAATCAAAAACTAAATTTTCTATTGTAACTTTCTATATTAACTATTCTTTTCAACTTGTAAATTTTCTATTCAGTTTTTTTACTGAAACTTATCCAAATATCAGACAATTTTTATGACTGGGTCCATTCAATAGCTGGAATATCTGATGACAATAAAAACAAGTTTTTCTATTTAAGTATAAAATAACTAATAAATGCAAAAAATATTTTCATAATTTTTGGCAAAATATTATGAACTGTCAATTTGAAACCATATAACAAATCCAGCAAAAGAATATATATATATCATATATTATTGGGAGTAATGTTTTGGCTCAGTCGCACATTATATCTTATAGACCAAAGAAAACTTCCATCATGCAGACTGATTATTATCTTCATCAATTGTTGTCGAATTTCCTGGTTCCTAAAAAAATAACGTCAATCTGCCATCAATAATCAATTCTGCCATCTAGTTACATGTGTGACTTCTGCCCCCGAAGTCCAGCTTCTTATGCAGTTAGAAATGAAAATTTTCTAATAGATATCTTGTTAAATTTTAGTGTTTTTAAATCAGAATTATTTGAAAAATAGTTCAGAAATAAAATGTTTGATTAAAAAATCTGCAATATTGTAAATATTTATACTTTTATGATTCTATTTATTGATGCATTTATTAATGAAAAATTGTTAATTTATTTAGTTTCTACATTAATAACATTAATAATCATAAAATCGATACTGTATCGTTCAGTATAAATTGAATGGGTTTATTAAGAAAAAAGTAATTTTTAATGAAGCTTACCAGCAACATTTAAACTCTGTAAAATGTCACCATGCGTTCGTCACCAACAACACGTTATTTGTTATGGAGATATATTAGAATTTCAATATAATAGCTTACTTTCATGAGGAAAATTATTTTATGCTTTATATCATATTCAATAGCATAATAAAAAAATAATTTAAATTAAATTAACCTAACTAAATAAGTATTTAGGAATTTCCTAATTTTGTAAAAAATAATCAATAAAAAATGAATAATGCTGAATAAATAAAGTTATAATGAAGAAAAAACAATTCATGCTGAAATGTTAATAAACCTATAATATATATATATATATGTATATATAAGTAAAATTAAAAAAATTAGAGTTTATTTTATATAGACACATTTTTTTGTTAATTTAATTATTTTTTGCGTGTCAAAAACTTGCTTTTCTATACAAAAAAAAAAAAATATTCTTAATTTTCTTTTTTTTTTTCTAGTGTGAAATATTTCCCTGGGGATATAAAATCCCGAATTCATTAAATTTTTGTAGAACCATGTTTCTTAATTGAAGAAATAATAATTTTCAACAAATTTTGTTCTGATGTAATAATTTTAATTTTTCAATTCATAATAACATTGATAGATTATTATTTAGATTGCAAGAATGGTTTTTCTTATTTTTTTTCCTTCTTACTCTTTGTATCTTTGTAAAATGGATTTTTTTTTTATCCAACAACTTGGAAAGTTTGTAATGTAATCGTAAATTGTGTGCATTTTAGAAAATATCTAATGAAAATGCATATTTATGTATATATATAAATGTGAATATATATATATATACATAATCACATATCATATATATATATGAATACGTATATATATTTAAATATAAATTTCATAATGTAATAAATATTTACTTCTTAATATCCTTTAAAATTAAACCTTTATTTATTTCGATTTTTAAAATAAATTGATAAATATGATTTGTTATTTAAATAGGTTTTTAAAGTCCCTACTTATTTATTTTATTCTTATATGACTCCAATATGAAAATAACTCTAGACTATGTAGTACTGGATTAGTGAAAAATTATTTTCGCCACTATGCTTTTGGGTTGGCCAGGTCGTCCTTCAGACTTAAACTTGATTGAGCACGTCTGAATGCTTTAGAAAGTCATATGACTGCACATAATCCATAAGTCTAGAATCCTTGAAGTTTTCCGTACTGCTTTTACATGGTTTTGCTGTTACCATGTTTAACGAATGTCATCATTTTGAGTGCTTTTACAACTGTTAGATCACATATCATATGTGAGTTAATCATAAATTGAACTCACATTTTATTTTTTGTTATGCTTTCATTTTATGTATTTTCCAGGAAAAAAATTATGCTAGTAGTTTACGCTTAGTTAGTAAAACACTATTTGATTAATTTTTTACCAATTTGTTTTAAAATTCCTATGAATAAAAATTTTATATCTCAAACATTTCAAATTTCCTTAATTTTTGTAAGTCAGTGTATATATACTACGTTATACATATAAAACTTTTAATATTATGGTTTTTTTGTGTGTGTGTGTGAATTTATATAAAAGAAATGGATGATGAAAATTTAGTACAAAAAGTGATTGAAAAATATAGTAATTTCATGTTCTACAATGCTGTAATATTATTTTTAAAAAATTTTTTTCCTATACATTTAATGAATACACCTTTGGAATAACGAATTACGACGAAGTTTATTTAGATTTTTAGAATTTTAAATTTAAAAATTTATAAGAAAGCACACTTTTTTGTTAAAAATTGTAATTACCTTACCTTCTGCTATTAATTGTTTCTATTTTATATGTACATTAAAAAAAACTTTTTATGCTATCGTTTTCCAATAATAACTTTGTTAATTCCAGTTAAAATGTTAACCTATGTTATGGAAATGTAATAATAATTGTTAATCATTTTTTATGAAAGTTATATTTAAAACTAAAAAGAAAATCATTTTTGACTGTAAAAAGCCCAATATGGATAATATACTTTAGAAAGAATTAATTAGTTTTCGATGTGCTTTATATATAAAAATTTGAAAAGTGGCGCTATGCCTAATATTGATAAAAACATTATTGATATAACATGATATTGATAAAAACATCGTTGATATAATGTGGTATTGATAAAACATTGTTGTTATAATCTAATGATGATAAAAACATTGTTGATATAAACTATGATGATAACTTATTATTGATTGTTGATAACCTATAATGACAATAAAAACATTGTTTATTTTAAAAATCTTTTTCAAAAAAAAATATCCAACTATATTTATCTATTTTTAAATTTTTAAAATTTAAGAAATAAATCAGAACATTTTTCAGGGAAGTAATTTTTATTCTTTGAAACACAGACATTTGACAACAATGCACCATCAATACAATCATGAAAATATTGCAGATTTTGTTACGGATAAATCCTATTTGCCACTATAGTTCTCTTAAATTTTGGCATTGTTGTCTAACCAATTAATAAAAATCACTGTATTATTTATGAAAAGTCATTATAGTACAATCATATGATTTATTTGAATCACAACATGATTGCTGAGACACAAAATGATTGCTCCATTCAAGCCATTTTTAAGTCCTTTACCCTAACAAATTCATTCTACACTTCACATTGCAATAGCTGTGTTATCGGCGAACTAGTTAATCTTTTAAATTTTACATTTGCTATTAGAATATTTATTTAAAATATACAGAAAACTTATTACAGCTTCAAACTTTCTTTAAAAAATAATTTAGAAATTCAACATAATTTTAAATAAACCTGCTTTAAAATAAACAAACATTCTAATCACAGAAATATCAAGCTAGTTGTCCTTTTCACAAACTAAATTAACTCACTAAAGTCAAGTTAAACTCTGATACAAGAAAAATTTTAAATTCATTTGTGATTTATACGAAATCGTAGAAAGTTTTTACAAAAGTTTCACATTTTAATTTCGTGTGACAACTTTTGCAGTCTCAAGAATTCAAGAGAGAATTGCTCTAGGGATACATGGCCTGCAGTAAAATAGTTTATGCTTGAATGAACGATAACATTTCGAATACTTAAAATAGAAAAATAAACAAAATTTTAACTTCGCAACTTAAATAAAGTGGTAATCGAGAGAAACTTTAATTAAAGGAAGACTGATTCAAACTACTAAGAAACAAAATTAATCCATTTGCTAATTACATAAACAATCGCATATCAAATACTTTTAAAAAAGAATACAAATAACAACATATCTTTAGTTGTTTGTAAGTGAAAATTCTACAGTTAGTTTCAAATATTTTAGGTAACTATTTTTTGTTAGATATGTCTAAAATTTCAATATTTCATGTAAAACAAATCAAAAGAATAAATATCTTGTTAAGTTCCTGAAATTAAGTTATTAAGTACAGTTCCTGTTCCATTTTGAGACCAAACATGACATTGCGAATCAAAAGTTATCATATCTATGGCAGGAAATGAACACAAAAATTCATCAGATGGAAAGTCCCATTAAAGGCACAGCTTCCTAGTTTACTTCCTTAGGAAAATTCATTTCAAAAGTTGTCATTGGTGAATTATTTTTAAGGATTTATCTGCTACTACACTGTCCAATCGCATTAATGTGATCACCTGTCAAAAGCCAGAATAACCACCTTTGGCAGAGAGGACCGCTGCGAGACGTGCAAGAAGAGAATCAATTAGGTTTCTGAAGGTGTTCACTGGGATGTTGAGCCATGCCGACTCCAGTGCCGTGGCCAGCTGCGCTAGATTACGCGGTTGAGGATCCATTGCGCGAAGCAACCCGACCGAGATGGTCCCACAGATTCTCGATTGGGTTTAAATCCGGGGAGTTTGCTGGCCAGGGAGTACGGTAAACTCATCCTGGTGCTCTTCGAACCACGCACATACACTACGAGCTGTATGACACCTCGCATTGTCCTGTTGGTATATGCCATCATTCTGAGGAAAAATAATTCCCATGTAGGGGTGGCCATGGTCCGCAAGGACGGATGCGTATTTGTGCTGATCCATCGTACCTTCCACAATGATGAGTTCACCCAGTGAATGCCAGGAAAACATTTACCAAACCATAATGCTCCCTCCTCCAGCTTGGATCCTCCAGCAATTGTTGCAGGGTGTTTGCTTTCAGACGTTTCACGCCGTATACGTCAACGTCCATCTGTCCGATGGAGCATAAAACGTGATTCATCGGAAAAAGCCACCTGTCGTCACTCTGTGGACGTCCAGTTTCGGTACTGGCGTGCAAATTCCAGCCTTCGTCGCCGATGAACAGGCTGTCAGCATAGGTGCATTAACCAGGCGTTTGCTTCGGAGGTCCATGCGCAGCAACGTTCACTGAATCGTTGTTGAGTATACACTCTTGGTAGCCCCTTGGTTCATCTGGGCAGTTGCTGAACAGTGTGCACGTCTACTACTTTTACAGTACTATTATTGTATCTATTACATCAGAAAGTTAAAAACTCATAGCATTAAGTTAATGTTATTTATATTGGTCTGGTTTGTTGTTCTACTTTTTTCGTGCACACTTTGGGCTAAATAAATCGGAACCTACAGTTTAAAAGTACATTTTGAACCACTAATGAACAACATGTCACCACCAAGATTCGACCATGAAGCCTGTGACACCAAAGGCCCGAGCGCCAGCCACTTGGCCAGCTAATGTTATCTGGATGTTGGACCAACAACAAGGGAAACTATTCTCATCTGGTTGCTCTTTAAGAAACTAAAGATGTTTCATTTATTTATAAACAAACGAATTCAATAATTTTTTATACAGCATTTTAATTTCAAACAGACTTAATTATTTAATAAAAGTTAATAACATAAAGTTATTAATATAAATCCGTTATAAAATATTCATATTTAGTAAACTACACAGTGTTCTGTTTTGTACTAAAAAGTAAAATACGTTCAATAAAAATGTCATTTCACGATATATTGCAGATCAAAATTTTATGCAGGAAATAATATCCAAATGCCTTGAAATTTCGATTACAGACTTCATCCATGCGAATAACAAAAGTTGTATGATCTTTGCATAGCTAAGCAGATTTACGATCAAATATTGAAATATATGAAAGCGCCACACTAATTTCTTGCAAGAATCTGACAGCATATCGCCATCAAACCCTTTTTTTTTTATGGAACCGCTTGTTCCATTCCATTACCTTTGGAAACGCGGAAATGCATTCGCTGGCTCAACACACCAAAGTGAGCCATGTTATAGGCATCGTAAAATCTTGCATCTTGTTTTCGTATTTTGGTTATGTTTATGCACTTAAAATATGTGTTTACTTTGAAATCACTGCTTTCCGTCTTTGCTGTTAAGTATGCCTCGCTCTAATAAAATATTAATAGACCAAAGAAGTTCGCTTTCTTATTTGCTTTTTGTCAATTTTTAGAAAATGTTCTTACACTGGTTTTGTTGCGTTATAAATCATATTGAACAAAAACATTTGTAAATCAAAATGTGATTTATATTTTACATTGAAATATAGGCCTTTATTTATTATAGATGAGTAAATATATACATGGGCATGATGGCCGAGTGTCTGGCACTCGGTGGCACAGGTTTTAAAATTCGAGTCCCGGCGATGGCATGAATGTTTGTAGTGGTTCAGAATCCACTTTAAATCATAGAACCTGGTCTCAACTAACTGTAGAGTGTAGGGATGACAACCCCTACCCCGTGAAAAAGGAAATATCTATTGACTAGGGATCTGCTAGCAGGCAGACGATGATGATAATGATGATTATGATGAAATTGAAATAAAGCATTAATTTTTGATGGGATGTAAATTAAGAGTTTTATGCGTACAAAAATATTTTGTTTGTAACTCTCACTCGGTGTACCAATAGAAAACCATGCAAGAAGGCGAAGGTTTGAATTCACTAACGGTGTATAAAAAGTCACTGAGTCCAACTCGTGGCCCAGTAGCCGTTATGACTCAGGATCAAGCCGCTGGCGGCTTTTGTTGCAGATACAGTTTTAAAAACGTGAGAATACATTGGCATTTTGTGATGTTTAGTGATTTGTGATGATGACATTGGTATTTGTGATGTGTTGTCTGACTACCAGGTGGGAGTTTTCGGAGTTTCTTCCATATGACAAGAAAATACGTGGTAGTTCCCAGTAAAATTCCTCCCAGAAAATATTGTCCTTCTATATCAGTGACTCGGAGTGAAGTCAGACTTCTACTTACGGGTGTTCCATTACAACAGAAACTGATCCTTTCCATCATTCAGGAGTAGATTACTCATGGGATCTCCCTCTTTCAATGAGGGATACCGCAACAACAACTAACAGCGCAACAGTCACTAATTTCAGAAACAAATAGGATTGATGCTAATTGCGACGTAATGTTGAGACACCTGCAAAGACAATTGAAGAGGTGAGACGTTTTTGAAAGTTTTCTCTCATATGCAAATGAAGGATAGTTTCCCTTTAAAGTCTTTCTAGAAGATAGCAATCTTCTGTTTCTGGCTGTATTAGTTTGCTTATAATAGACTTTTGAAATACCAGTTCAATAATTTGGAAAACAATATTAGAATAACTTTTCAAAAATAAATTCAATTTACTTTAATAGGAATGTCAATACACAGGTCAAATAAATATAATTAGTTCATATAAAAATTTGTATGAAATAAATTAAAAAAAGATGGTATGAGACAAAAACTTGAGGAAACTAGATGTTATTTTTTTAAAATAAATGTAGATATTTATTCTAAGGTAAATTTTGATAATTAATTAAATTTAAAAATTAAAATATTTATAATTTGTTTTTCTGTTTCATTATTTAAATCAGAAATGTATTTTTTAAAACATTTATATATATTTATTGCTTTTAAAATAAAATTTTAATTACATGAAATAATTATTGTATATAAGCTAACCTTTTGTTTCAGTGCATAAACGAAATTTAATTCAAATATTTAATTGCATTGATATAATATTTACTTTAATAGAACAATTCCCACTTTTCCCAAAATGATAAAAGAATAATCCATTTTGTCATTAATTTTGAAGAAAAATAAAATAACAAATACATTTTCATAATAAATTAGATTTGATGAAAGTTTTTAACTAATCATTTATTTAATCTTCAAAATTTTTCAGCTACTGCAAAAAAAAAAAAATAATAAATTCATATGAATACGAATTGATGAAAAGTTTTGAAATTAAAATTCTTTAACAAAACGAGAATTAATTTTCAATCTAAATTATGTTTCTCTAAAATTAATCAAAAATGCAAAAAGTTACTGCTATCTCTAGAAAAATTAAATGTTGTATGCATTTAGGAGTTCAAGGAAAATTAAATTAGCCATATATTATTAAATTTTTTTCGAAACTAATAAATTCATGTTAAGTATAAAATATTCACAATGCAAAACACTATTTAGTCATGAATGAAATACGTAAGTTTTTGAAATTTTCTATCGCTATTTGTATAATAAAATAGTTTTAATAAACTTTTTGTCGTTCATTTAAAATAAGAATTCAAAAATAGAATGAGTAATTTAATAGCATTATTTTACAGCTTAAAAGTTTTTAATTTTAGGATAAAATAATATATATTTTGCTTTTACATTATCTATATTGGAATAAAACAGAAAATTACATTACAATATTACAAAGAATTACATTTAATTAAAATTTATTACTTATCTTCTAATATTTAAGTAATAAATTTTAATTAAATGTAAAGTATTTAATAATGTAATTGAATTTTTATAATTATATAATTCTGAATTAGACTAATTTCACTTATTAATTAGTCTAACTGACGATTGTATTTTAAAATTTAGTAGACTATTATCGTAAATTATTATTTTAAAATAAATAATCAAATTACGAATAGCTTTTCCATGAGGATATTTAATTGATTCCACTACTAAAAATAAGAATACCTGAGACTCCTTAATTTGAGATTACTATTTGAATGGTAGATCCTGGTTAAAATTCGGTAGCTGCTTCCGTTGCAGTCACTGCTTTTAGAAACCTGAATATTCACCACTCAATGGCGGATTTAATAGTTTGTTTATAATCAGGCTGTCTTATATCAATAGCCCTAAAAACTCCTCAGGATAGGAAAAATCTCCCCTTCGTTTTACATCGATGAGTTGTTCTAACTAATAATTGAACGAAAAAAAATTAACGAGAATAATTGAAATTAAGGAAGTAGTAATGTATAGCAAAAATTCATAAAATAGTAACAATAATGTATTAAAAATCATTAAAAAGAATATTAATAAATCCCATCCATGATTTACATTTAAATTAATTACACAATGAATAAAATTTAAGGATATGTTCAAAAATATGCCGAAAAAACAACCATACCTGCAATATTTTGTTTTTACGTTGTCCATATTGGAACAAAACAGAATAAAAATAATTTTGATTAAATATTTATAAGTTAAATTTATCTAATTGATAGTTTTATTATAAAATTCAAGGTTATTAATTTAAGAAAATGTCAATTAAATTATAAATAACTTCACCATGAGAATATTTAATTGATTCCGCTACTAAAAATAAGAATATCTGATACTCCTTGCTTTGAGATTACTATTTGAACGGTAGGTCCTGATTAAAATTCGTTAGCGGCTTCCGTTGCAGTCACTGCTTTTAGAAACAAGGACATTCATGGGTTGATAGTTTCTTTAAGCATCTCAGTTTATATTTAGGTTGTCTTGCGAGATGGTTTTTTTAGTTTTACTACCATACAACACACATATGTGTATCAATTAGCCCTAAAAAAGTCCTCAAGGTAGGCAAAATTTCGCCTTCATTATTGTTCTACCTATACACGATAAAAGTAAAATAAATAATAACAAATAAGTCAAAATAAAAAAAAATAAATAATAATAAATTAAGTAAAATAATCATAATATTAAGAATATTAATTAATCTCATCTATGTTTTATTTAAACTAAGAACAAAAGGAATAAAATTTGAGGATACGTTTAATGAAGACCGAAAAAAAGTCCTCAAGGTAAAAAATCCTCGAAATTCGTCTTCATTATTGTTCTAACTATTCGTGATAATAAGTGAAACTGAAGGTTTACTAATGTATAGTAAAAATAAGTAATAATAATAAAGTAAATAATAAAAAACAAATAATAATAATAAATTAAGTCATAATAATTAGTAAGAATATTAATAAATACCATCCATGCGTTTACATTTAAACTAAGAAAAAAATCAATAAAATATGTATGTATATATGGATATGTTCAAAGCAGATCGAAAAAAAGTTCTCAAGGTCAAAAGTCCTCAAAATTTCGCCTTCCTTATTGTTTTAACTATACACGATAATAAGTAAAACCGATTACCTACTAATGTATATTAAAAATTAATAAAATAAGTAATAATAATAAAATAAGTCTTTAATAAAAAATAAGTAACAATACAAAATTAAATAATAACCATTAACAAAACTATTAATAAATCCCATTCATACTCTACATTTAAACTAAAAACAAAATGAATACATTTTGAGTGATATTTTCAAAGCAGACCGAAAAAAGTCCTTCAAGGTCAAGAAGTCCGCAAAATTTCGCCTTCATTCTTTAAAAATTCGCTTTAATTCTCAAAGTTTCACCTTCTGACTATACACGATTATTATTGAAACTGAAGGCCTACTAATGTATAGTAAAAATTTAATATAAAATAAGTCATAATAGAAAATATAGTAAATAATAAAAATAAGTAAAAATAATGGGTTAAATAATAATCATTAGGAAGAATATTAATAAATCCCTATCCATGCTTTGCATTTAAACTAAATACAAAATGAATAAAATTTAAGAATATGTTCAAAGAAGACCGAAAAAACAACCATGCCTGTAAAATTAATTAGCAGCAAGAATATAAATATGCATTAATTTATTTAATCACAGAATATTAAATATTGCATTAAAATTGTGGATTATTTTAAATTACATAACATGGAAATAATGCAAACTTTTAAAATAATATTTAAATTTAAATGGTATGATTATGGAATATAATATATGTGTATTTACAATCGTATTATTTATTTCTGTTCTACCAGCATTGCAGTTATTGTAAGACTTCATTTTCAATTTACACATGAAGACATGCAGCAAATCAAATGTTATGAATATATATAACAATTTACAAAGGAAGAGGTTTGATATTCAAATTAGCTATTTGAAACATGATTCTCCAATCGCAACTAGTCTATTCGAGTTCAGAAATGCATATTTTACAAGGTTAAATAGGATTTCAGAACCAATAATTATATTTATATTGTAATTAGGAGACATAATAATACATAATTCTATTTGAAAAGTGTGTAATTACTTTTCATTCATAAAAGTAATGCAGGATTGTTATTTTACGAACAATAAATTGTAGGCAAATTGTAGCAGTACTGAAATCTTTAATAAATTAAGTATTTAAACTCCTACTTATATTTGCTTTTTTACCTTCTGTAATATTAATATGAAAAAGTTAATACTACACTTTCTGAAAATCAAGGAAAAATCAGAAAATTGCTATTACACTAAAAATAAGTAGATTTTCATGATATGCGCGTTTCTGTGTTATAAATAAAAGTAATTAAAATCAATATAAATATTAGAGGAGGTATTGCCACTTAACGTAATTGAACACGTGTTTGAAAGTAGACTTTTTTGAAACAGACCTAACAACTGTGTAATAAAATTTTTAAATAATTATGCTTTTTATATATACGTTTTCAATATCATTTATATACAAAGTTAATAAGACAAACTATTAGATGTATAGTTGCTGGTCACAATCAATCCTATGCAACAAAGTGGTTGAATGTGAAAAATTTTTACGTCAAATCTACTTCGGATTTTCCATGGATGATATGATACCAATTTCTTCTGTTTATAATTATTACGGAAGAAATTGGTATAATTTATAACTATAATTTTTTTTTTTATTTTCTCCCGTTAACCAATTTCTTCCGTTTTATTTAGGGTAAAAATTATTGAATTTATTTGTTATATGAGAGGAAACCAAAAACTCCCACATGTCAGTCTGATTGCCGATGCTTTACACTCGCTGTCACATTCATCATCAAGTCTTTTTTTTTTTTTCTGAGAGCAATGACTTCATGAGAAGGGGTAATGAATTCGAATATTTCCTTCCAGTGTGCACTGATGTTTATCAGTGACTTATATAGTAAATGCGATAATAGAGAGTTTTTGCATACCGTACGTTAGTTACCGTAGGACGTCCGTTAGCTTTTTCTCCCTAGCGCGCATAGGAAACATTATTACAGATACGCATGCGCAGTTTCCTATGAGCATGCGCGCTAGGAGGAAAAAGCTAACGACCTCTATGGCAACTAACGTACGGCATCTGCTTTCTCCATTATTGGATAAAGAAAGAAGATATTTCTATGGAAGATTACATTAAATCCTTAAAAGATCATTTTCTTAAAATATAACTGCACATGTTCACACAGGCCAAGAATGAAAATCTACGTACATTTCTTATAATAAATAAAAACGCTATAAAATGCTAAAACAGTAATGTTTCTTCAATTTTTTCGAAACTAATTATATCGAGAAATGCTACAGACTGTTTTTTACAATTTCGAAGTTTCTTTTATATGTGTAATTGTAATTGAAGAATAAACCAATACTCAATTAAAAGTTTCATACAAATATCAATTTATTTTTCCTCCAACCACAGCTAATTACGGATGCATTTCAAAATATTTATTGACACAAATTTATTGGTCTTCAAAAAATGTTTTTTTTTTTAATTATACCATTGTATACCATGGACAACTCACTAATTAAAGTCTTAATATTGTTGCTTTAACACGTTGATACAATTGTCATTAAATCTTGGTTTAGAAAGCAATGTCTTCAACGGACACCACCTGCGTGATTCGAGCCCTAGTCCTTCCTCTTGAATTTGTTATCACAGAGATATGAGTTAGCCTTCTTGATAATTAAAGATATGAATGATTTAGAACAAGTATTTTGTGTCTCTAAATACATTATATGTAATATATTCGAGAAAAATAATATGGCAGGATTTTAGATGAAATTGCAAATATAAATAATCACTAATAAAACAAATAACTATGCATAATGACTTATTACTGTTGCATCATTAATAACATAGAAATTTCTAAAAAGACCACAATCACTGACCAAATATATTTAAACTACTTTTATATATTATTTTAGTTTCAATATCATTTATCTTGAATTGCAGATTTGACATAAATAAATCATTCTTTTGATAAATAATACGTAAAGATGAATTATATTTAGCATTTGTTTTGAATTCTTCAAACTATTATAGTAAAAAATTCTTTGATAAATAGTAGTTTGAAATTTACTGTATAAAAAATTTCAAAAAAAAGGCTCAAGTACATATCTTTTGATAATATATATATATATATATATATATATATATTTGATAAAAGAATGATAAAATACATTTTCGCTAAAACTAATATTATCATATAATATTTTATTTTGATGAGGCTCTCGGTGACACAGTTGGAATCCCGGCAATGTCATGGAATTTTGCAGTGGTTAGAAATACACTTTAAACCATTAACCCCGATAACAGTAGAACATTGGGCGTAGGGCTGACAACCTTTTCGTAAAAGAAAACACTTCCTGTCTCGAAATCTGAGAGAAGATAAACGGACTTGGCCCATCATGGGGCTTTTTGCGCCAATGAAGGTTTGGTTAGTTGCTCTACGGTCATTTGTGCACACTTTGGGCTAATTACATCAGGACCTGCAGTTTAACGCGGATTCCGAACCACTAACAAAGTCATGCCACCGCCTGGACTCGAATCTGAAGCCTGTGGTACCAATAGCCAGAGCGACAGCCAATTGGCCATCAGGCAGCACACTAATGATGAAGAAGCAGAAAAAGAAGAATATAATTGAACAGTAACGAGTAATGCAAAAGAATTTAGAACATATTAGGTAGATTCAGAGTATGATATTTTTATAACAAATTACTTAATTTTTTTTTCATAAATAAGTATAATTTCGTTGTCAAAATTTTTTAATATACTTTCTTTAAATTTTGTTGTTCCCTTCCGTTTCTAAAATTGAATATGCAATGTTGAATCTATTTAAAAGTATAGTGCGTACTGTATTGTAATACTCTTAGAACCATTCATGTAAAGCAGTGAAAAATATTGACAGGCAACAATAATTTAATAATTGATTCATTTAAGATATTGCATGGAATCAAAATTATCTATAAACTCCAAAAATATTTCATTAAAAGTTTTAGCAAAGGGACAGAATGATAATTAAGGCACAATATTTAAATAAAAGTGACTCCTAAATTTGAAAGTTACAGCAATACATATGGTTTTATTTCTTGATTTTTAAGATTTTTATAATTTTTTAATGTAATTTCTTTTAATTTTGTTGTCCCTTTCTAAAATTTAATTTGCAAAGTGAAATATATTTAAAAATATAGTACTTTTTATAGTTATTCTTAAAACCACAGTTATAGTTGCTCCTAATATAGTAGTAATACCACAAATATGATAGTAGGCCGCAAACTTTATAGTTACTTTAAATAAAGTACTTTATAGTTACTCTTAAATGCAGTTGCTCTTAAAACCTTTCTTGTAAGGCAGTGAAAAATATTGGCAGGCACCAATAATTTAATAATCGATTCATTTAAAATATTGCATGGAATCAAAACTGTCTATAAACTCTTAAAACCATTCTTGTAAAGCATCGAAAAATATTTACAGGAATCAATAATTTATTAATCGATTCATTTAAAATATTGCATGGAATCAAAACTGTCTATAAACTCTTAAAACCATTCTTGAAAAGCAGTGAAAAATATTGACAGGCAACAGTAATTTAATAAATCGATTAATTTAAAATATTGCTGGGTTTCAAAGCTGTCTATAAACTCTAAAAATATTTCCTTAAAAGTTTTAGTAAAGGGACAGAATGGGACTTTAAGTACAACACTTAAATGAAAGTGACTCCTAAATTTGGCAGTGGCAGCATTAAACATGATTTTATTTCATAATTTTTAAGAAAGTGAAATATATTTAAAAGTATAGTACTTATTGTAATACTCTTAAAATAATTCTTATAAAGCAGTGAAAAAAAGATTTACAGGAAATATATATAATTTTTTTATCGTCCTTTCTTTAAATTTTGTTGTTGGCTTCCTTTCCTAAAATTTAATATGCAAAAGCGAAATCTATTTAAAAATATGTAGTTATTCAAAAACCACAGTTATAGTTACTTCAAATATAGTAATTCCAAAAATATAGTAGTATACCACAAACTTTATAGTTACTCTTAAATGTTGTTACTCTTAAAACCATTCTTGTAAAGCAGTGAAAAATATTTACAGGCATCAATAATTTAATAATCGATTCATTTAAAATATTGCATGGAATCAAAACTGTCTATAAACTCCAAAAATATTTCCTTAAACGTTTTAGTAAAGAGGCAGAATGGGACTTTAAGTACAAAATTTAAATGAAAGTGACTCCTAAATTTGGCAGTGGCAGCATTAAACATGATTTTATTCCTCGGAAGAAGGAGAGAAGGAACTTACTGTTTGTCGGATTTTACGGTTTCCTTTGCCCAGATCGTGCGCATTCGACATCTTTATGTGTTCAGAGCAAAAAGATAAAAGACGTATTTTTTGCTGATAGGGTAAGAAGGAAATAAAATCTCTAGGTATATATATATATATTTTTTTTCTTCGCGAGGGCTGTTTCTACGACAGCTTTTATTTCTGAATTCTAGTACCGCGGAAGCATTAGTTGTCCTCCGCCGGTAACCGAATACGACAAGAACTATCCTCAGGAAAAGTTTCTCAAAAAAAAAAAGTTTTTTTTTTTTTTTTTTTTTTCGAAAAAAGTAAATAAATAAACGTGTAGAATTGCGTTTCCAAGACAACAGAAATCTTTCTTGAGAAGTAAATACTTTTTATCTTCTTTCTTACGAGTGTTTAACGGTGTCATACAACAACGACTTAAAGTATCGAGTTTAGTTGAGGAAAACTTATTTTAAAGGTATAAACGTTTCACGAACTCTGACGTGTTTTGTGAAATCCTATTTGAAATAAAGAATATCGCTCCGAAGTTTGCTGCAGGTGTTTTTGGGATCGCATCTACAGATGCTATATTGCTTCATGTTTCAGATGTAGATATTTTAAATTTGATGTTTAGAAATGTGCAAATAAGTATTCAAGGAATTTCTGAATGGATTTAAATTATTCAAGGACATTGAATTCATACGTCCTTTACTTATTCAATTATTCAAAAGCATTGAATTCTTTATATGAATTCCTATACATATAATTATTCAAGGACATTGAATTCATACGTCCTTTACTTATTTAAGCACATTGAATTCCTATGTCATATAATTATTCAAGGACATTGAATTCCTATGTGATATAATTATACAAGCGCATTGAATTTATTCATTGAATTCCTATATATAATTATTCAATTTAAGGACAGAATTCCTATACATTAATTTATACTTATTTAAGGACATTGAATTCCTATATATATAATTATTCAAAGACATTGAATTCCTATATCATATAATTATTCAAGGACATTGAATTCATACGTCCTTTACTTATTTAAGGACATTGAATTCCTATATCATATAATTATTCAATTCCTATGTGATATAATTATACAAGCGCATTGAATTTATCTGTCATATAATTATTCAAAGACATTGAATTCCTATATCATATAATTATTCATTGAATTCATACGTCCTTTTACTTATTTAAGGACATTGAATTCCTATATCATATAATTATTCAAGGCATTGAATTCACGTCCTTTACTTACGTCTATATATAATTATTCAAAGGATTCCATTATCATTGAATTCTATATCATATAATTATTCAAGGACATTGAATTCATACGTCCTTTACTTATTTAAGGACATTGAATTCCTATATCATATAATTATTCAAGGACAGACGTCCATTAAGCACATTGAATTCCTATATCATATAATTATTCAAGGGCATTGAATTCTACGTCATATAATTATTCAAGCGACAGACATATAATTATTCAAGGGCATTGAAAACGTCCTTTACTTATTTAAGGACATTGATTCCATAATTATTCATATAATTATTCAAGGACATTGAATTCATACGTCATTGAATTCTATATCATATAATTATTCAAGGGCATTGACTATGACATTGATATAATATTCATTGAATTCTATCGTCATATAATTATTCAAAGACATAATTCCTATATCATATAATTATTCATTGAATTCATATGTCATACAATTATTCAACAGCATTGAAATCATGTCATAGGAAAAAAAAAAAAAAACATAATATGGACAATATAACTTCCGATTTAAGGCTCTCGATTATAAATATACTCCTGGGCTGCTCATTATTTGCACATTCTTATTTTATGATGCCAGATATTTTAATTTGATCATTCTATGCAATTTAATTAATCATATTATATATTTTATTTATATTAAATTAAAAATAAAGACTTAGATTAAAGCAAATAAAATTAATGAAAAATGAATTACCTAATGAAAAACTTTAAACAAAAATTGTTTAAAATAAATAATATTTTAAATTGAAGTTGTAATTATTACTGAACGGAACTGATGCCGCTAATCTTTTTTAAAAGATATTTTTTATTCACATTATAATTATACAGACGGGCTAAAAGAGTAAATTTTTAAAAAATCTTTTATATATATATATATATATATTTATATATTTTAGACACATATTCTCATGAATTTAATTTCAAACATAAAAAATCCTATGTATCTATTTGGTGACATATTTTTATAGTGGATCTGCCTGGTGAATCAACAACATCCCTTCTAACGATATTAGAGGGTGCTGCTTTTCAGGATAATTGTTTTGAAATTTTAAATTCTGAATCCAATAAATAATGGAAATATTTATTCAGAATTATCATTGTCATTAAAAAACCAAATTCTCATTTTTTAAAGAAAGTGATTATAGTATGCCATCAGCAGATTCGAAAGTATTATATTTTGTTTACTAGTCAAAGTGAACTGTCACTGTATTAAGAATGGGACAATAAATATGTTAAAAATTAAATGTTAGTTCTTTTAGTATTCAGTCAAATGAACTAATAAATTATTCCTGCAGTATTGATAATTTGAGTACTATACAGAAGAAGTAGGAAACAACCAAAAATATTTTTAACTCTTGAATGTGTGGAAACATGATACTTCTTAAAATTAATATTTCATTAGATAGATTTAAGATGCACGATGCGTTTTGTCTTTACTTTGTTTTTCATTCACTTTTTAGCATTATAATGAAACTGAAATTAAGCATCAGTGCCCTTTCATTCTTATTTTAATGCCACAATAGGATTCCCTTTGTGGGATCTGTTTTATAAACTGTAATATTCGAATTCAATTCAATAATGGTAAAACTTGTATTTTTTCGTAGTATTGAAAGAATCAATTTTTGAAATTTTTATCTATTGTTCCCCTTAATAGTTCAATTTCATTTTTTTTTTTTGCCTTTCAGAATAGTTTTTAAAAAATGTACGCTTGTAGTGGTACAATTCATATATAAAGAACAATACGGAAAAAAAAATTAAACTATTTTTCCAAGTCTAACATTAGCATAACAGCATTTATTCTGTATAATGGTAATACAAATTGAATGGAAAAATATTATCAGTTTAATTACGTTTTGATCAATTCTTTTTCGTAAACTCACGAGAGAATACAATTGCAGATATCAACAATACTTGCAAATTGCTTATTGATAACATTAATTGTTTAAATAGTCTTATAACGTCAATTATTTTTCCATAAATTAAATTTTTACTGATGAATATGATTTTATCTTTGCAAATGAGGGTGTTTTTAAAGCTTGTTAATTGTGATTGACTGCAAATTTTCATCATACCTTATATTAATTTTTTGTAAACTATTGAAGCCATAACACAAACTGTAAACACGTAAACGTTCACAATTAAGGACAGACAGCACACTTAAGGACAGTATTAACTTATTATTTATAAAAGTAAAAGAAAAGTAACTCACGTATAAATTATCTCAATTGCCATTGGTTTACATGTAAATGAAAGAGATTGAAACAATTTAATCGTAAGAACATGAAGTTGTTTCTTATAAAAACCACGAACCTTGCGTTAAAATATGGGAAATGAATGAAAATAATAAGATATTGCCTATGTCCAAAACTGAAATGCATGTTCATACCATATGTAATGAGGTACTCTATACATCTCTATATATGTAAGGCAGATAGCAATGTGTATGCTGAAAAATATCAGTGGAATATTGAGTTTCATTGGCTTATACTATAACAAATTGCATCTTCAGATATCTATTTTACCGTAGACAATATCTGATTTGGTTTGGTCAGTCGCTTTATGATCACACTGTGCAAACTATAGGCTAATTAAACCGGAGCTACAGCTTAACGTGGATTCCTAACCACTAACAAACATCTATGTCTGAATCGAATTCGAATCTTGAAGTTAGTGGTAATAAAGGCCAGAGCGCTAGACAATCGGCCATCAGACCCCTAGAGAACATTTGAACAATTTTCCAGAAGTTGAATCATGTGGAAGTAAGATGAAAATTAAAGAATGACCGCTACATGAATGTTTAATAATAAGCTAACATGTCGGAAGACCGATAACTTGCCTTATAGATAAATAGAATCCTATGGAAGATTTCTACTAAACTCGTAAGCAGAGAATGTTACGTTTTGTTTGTTTAAATATTTCTGAGAGATTTTATAGGCACAAATAAACTTCTCCTTAATTTTTGCTTACTAAACGGCCACACTTTGAAAACTGAAGTGAGATAAGCTACATTCAAATTATTCTTTTGAAAAAAATAATACTTACAAATCATATCGCATTACAAAGATTTATATCGATGTGGATACTTCCAATCTGATTTTTTTTTTATGAAAAAAAACGACGAAAAAAAAAATGGTAATATGAATTCATTTATTTGCATTAAATATATCATAAATTTATATTTTCTATTAGTCTTTACAAATTATTCATTTTTCTTCGCCAAATAGCTTTTCAGTAAAGATAAAAGGGAAAATCATGCTTTAAGTAACTAATGAGGCAAACTTTGAAACATGAGTTGAGCATATATAAATTTAATGAAGAAAAGCAAGTTTTAAAACAACCGGGTTATTTAGTTTATTTAATGATCCTTATTCAAGTAGAAAACTACTTTCAAAATTCTTAATTGGATTTTTGAGCGAACTTCACTGGCAAGTGAAAAATGTAATTAATTAAGCTACGTAATCAGATATACATCATGAACAACAGTTGAATTCCATTTAGAGTGTAGCGGAAACTTAATAAATTACAATAAACAAAGATGTTTTCAAACGATGATAATTGAACGAAAGGCCTTTTTGAAAACTGTTGCTGTTACCGAATTATTTACATTTCTACAAATTAATTAATGAGCATTTTCCAAAAATAATTAATTAATATACGGTAGATATAACATGGCATAGCTATTCAATTAAATTTTTATAGATATTTTTTATTTTCGTCTACAATCAAACAAAACTTCTTAAATTCGATAATAACCAAGAAACACAAATATAATTAATGATCAGGGACATCTTAATGATGGTCTATGGTAAACGGTATATCAACCAAATTAAAAGTTAGCTACCCAAACCTTTTCTTTCAACTTCACTCTTTTGGCGGTAGTTAGGGGCAACTCTCATAATGAACTTTTACTGTGGAAACTGCAGAATGCATAGAAAAATTACAGCGAACCGGAAACTGTAATTTACTAGGTATTCCTGCGCAAATGTTGTCTGTTCACTAATGACTTGCAGAGGCAGCAATGCAGCGGAATCGATATGAAATCATTAACGCTGGCTCACAAGCGTGAGTGGAAAATAAACACTGATTATAATTTGCTTCAACTCTCCTTCAGTAATACGTTTAGCAGCAACTCGAACAAGTGCGCGAACCAACTCGGAGTTTCAGTGAGGGGTAAAAAAAGAGAGTTCTCATTTGAAGTACGTCCAATTATTCAACTTCAAATAGCAAAGTCTGAACCGTAGAGACTTGCCACGGAGAATGTGTGGTCTGCTCGCTCTCGTATTATTTACTGCCTCTGGTTAATGGTTTTGGAGTAGATTTATTCAATGGCATTTCCTTTGGAGGAAATTTTGTTAAGGATCGCTATGTTTATCAAGTAAATTATGATGTTTATCAGTGACTTATATAGTTAAAAAGTGGTATTATTGGATAAAGAAAAGAAGATATTTCTATGTCAGATTATATTAAACCCTTAAAAGGTCATTTTTTAAATACAGTTTTTTGTTTCAAAATAATTTTTCATGAAGATAAAAAAATACGCATTGTTAGAATTATGATTATTAAATTTTATTCGGTTTTATTATTCTTTCTTTATAAATATTCAGGTATAAATTTAGGAATACAAATTAAAAATTGGATTTGGCTTAGAATCAGAATTATAACCATCTTGCTCTTGGCAGGCGGTCTGATGGCCAACTGGCTAGAGCTCCGGCTACCATGCACTTGAGGACCATGGAAGCTCAGAGCTCTACCATAGGTTTCAGGTTCCAAACCTGGCGGTGGAATGTATCTTTGTTAGTGGTTCTGGATAAATTTGGATAAATTTCTCGATAAATTTGATTCTGGATAAATTTGGATAAATTTCTCGATAAATTTGATTCTGGATAAATTTGGATAAATTTCTGGATAAATTTGATTCTGGATAAATTTGGATTCTGGATATTATTGGATAAAGAAGAAGATATCTCTATGTCATATTGCATTTAACCCTAAAAGTTAATTTTTTAAATACAATTTTACATACAAAAATATTTAGAATTTAAATTTTTTTATACATACAATTTTATATACAAAAAATATTTTTCATTAAAATCGAAAAATAGGACTTGTTAGAATTATGATTATTAAATTTTATTGTTTTATTATTTATAAATATTCAAGTGTAAATTTAGGAATACTAATTTAAATTGGATTTGGATTAGAATCAAAATTATAATCATCTTGCGCATTGAAGGCGGTCTGATGGTCAACTGGCAAGAGCTTTGGGAAACCGTGACCTTGAGGTACCATGGTAGCCCAGATATCTAACATGGGTTTCAGATTCCAATCCTGATGGTCGCATAAATCTTGCTTAGTGGTTCTGAATCCACGTTAAACTGTAGGTCCCAGTCAATTAGCCCAATGAGTGCAAAAAATGTCAGCAGAGCGATTCGATTTTTCGAAAATAACATAAGATACATTAATGCTTTTATCACTAAAATAATTTTACTTTTACTCATTTTGAAAAAAATCAAAAATAACAAGCAAAAGTCAAGTCATGATAAGTAATATATAACATGAAACTCCCCGCAAATTTTGAGATACTAAAGAACATGAAGTCAAATGTTTATAAAACAGCATGCAAACACGATAAATCTGACAGAAGTACGATATCAGACTGAATTAATATTTATAAAAATATCAACAGAAGAAGAAAATAATCGCTTTAAACGGAATTAATAAATAAATTTTAGACGACTCAACTTATGGTGCCCTGAAAAAACACAAATATATGATACGAGTATGCGCGAAATAGTGCTCTATAAAGATTGGTGAAGTTGGAATTATTTGCTTAAAGTTTAAAATATTCAGGATTAAATTTATATGAATGTATATGAAAATATGATTTTCTATCAATTTTCTTATATGGCTGCATAGATAATTCTTTAAACCCTAACTTTTCAATTTCGTCTCATAAAATTGCTTCTTTGAAAAATATTCCTAAAATTTATTATAGAACTTTATTCGTCGTAAATTTTTATATTTATATAATATTCAGAAATATTATTATATAAATTCCAATAATGTTTAAATATTACTGAAAGTATTTAATAAATGAAGTGCAGAATCATGTACCTTTTGTATTTAGTATAAAAATTTTAATTTACGTAAATTTTATTTATGACACACAAAAATATTACGAACTCACAAAGTTTATTTATTTCAAAGTTATTCAAATATAAATTTTCAAAATATTTATGATCATACATTTTTAAATGATTAAAATATTTTGACAAATTTATTAATAAAGTGCTGTTGTAATTTCTTTTAATTTTTTTTTTAAAATTAAAGTAAGATATGCATTTCTGCATTAATATTTATATTTGATATTATTTAGAATGATTTTTGAGCTTTCACTGTGTAGTTTTATTCACGTAAAAATAAATGAGTCAGTTTCAAAATTTTACCATTTATAAAAATGCAATTTCATAAACATATTTAATATGACCAGCAAATATTGATTGTTATAATTATTTATGCTAAATTATAAATATATTTAATTATATTAATGAAACACATTAATTATATTAATAAATATATTTAATTATATGAGCATCAATTCAACAAAAATTAAATATTAGCATTGAATTCATCTGCAGGAGTATTCCAAAGTTCGGAGCATAAGTAAAGCAGAAAAAAAGCTGTATTTGTTGATTACCATTCATTGAGGAATTACAAATCACATTTACTCCGATCCATACACCTTTTAATTTATTATTTTACTTTTACTACTATCTTTTGAAACACCCTGTATCATTATACAATTGAATTTTTGTTATCTTTGTATAAAAGGAGCCATTTTTTTTTCCTATGGATAATATGGATACATTCTTAAACTATTTTAGAAAACAAGTAATATAAAAAAAAAAAAAAAAATTAAGTCAATTCCTTCTCTTTTTTTCACTATATTGCAGAAAGTCCTTTATAAATAATTTTTATTCCATTTTTAAGTTTATCTGGGGCCATCTATTGGTAGATATATGCAACTTAAATCTACAAAAAACTAAAATTAATTAATTAAATTTAATTAAAGGATTAATATTTGAAAAAAAACTATTAATGTCAAGTGTCATCTACAAGTTAAAAAAAATGTATTGTGGAGTGGAGTAAAAAGTATTTTATTAACGATTGAAAATTTGAACAAGATATATGTGGGGAGAGTGTGAGCTAATAGAAGGAATTGAATAATTGAATTTGATCTCAAAATATCACAGATGATGAAAAGCTGCGGAAAAAGATGAAGTGACATCAACAAAAATAACAGCGTTGACAATGTCACGTGGGAATATAATTAATCCCAATTAGACTACAAGAAATATATTTAAAAATAATATGTATCGTGACGCATTTTTTGCTATTATTTCGAATTCATATGTTATTTTGAAAAATAAAAAATATTTTTATTAAGAACTTCTTAAATATTAAATCAGACAAGATATAATTTAAAAAAATTTGTGTCAGTAATTTACTAAAAAAATAATCACATTTTTTTGCCAAATATAAAAAAAAAAAACAATCATTTTTTTAAAGCAACATCCTACTTAGTAAGTAATAGCATCCTAGACTTAGTTAATAATAAAAGATTTTTGAAAAGTTACAAAATGGAAATGAATCTTATTATTTTAGCTTGCATTAGAAAGGATTTTAATTTCAATTCTATGCTTTTGAAAAATGCAAATTTTTGATTTTAAATTCACTGAATAAGTAAATCAAAAGAGAGAAATTACTTTTTGCTTAAATTAAAAACGAAAAAAAAAAACATAATAAAATAAGTAAAACAGTAAAATAATGCAGACAAAATGAGTCTATAAATCTGATATGTTAGTAAAAAATGATTATTATTAATTTGTTAAATAAAAAGAATATTGTAAAGAGATTTATAAGTTTTCAATAACAAAAAGCCTTTAACCTAACATAGAAAAATCAAAAATCAAATAATTAAATGATGCTTATTTTTCAAAATACACTAAAAATCAGTTTGTCAGATTAATAAATTTATTAGAATCAAGATTAACATATTTGATGCAAAAGACACGCCCTTTCATCTGAAAAGGATGACCAATAATTATTACAGATTTTTATTATATGAGGAAAGATTATAAAAAATATTAATTTTTATACCAATGAGTATTTTTCTAATTTAATTAACATTATTTCTAGTACCAGATAATAATTTTTTATGAATTTCTTTGAAACAATCTCACAAAATAAACACGTTATCTAATTATTAGAAGTTATTAACTCCAGCACTGTTTTTAAAAGAAATTCTACTGTCTTAAGATCTTCTAAATTATATTTCGAACGATTTCATCAGATTCTTTAAAACAAATAAACTGAAATAAATAAAATAAAAGTTAATGGTACTGTAAATATTTCTGAGGGTGCAAAATTTAAACCATCTAGAGTATTATTCTAAAACAAATACTTTAAGAATTTCTGTTTTAATCATTTAACATTTGTCATGAACAGAGATTCGATCGAGTGTCCCTACAGCGTCTAGTCACAGACACCGATGTAAATTTTTCCGCCATAACATCCTCCCCCGCAATTTCTATTATTCGTTCGAAGGAAAAGTATTCGCAGAATAAGAACAAGGGACGTTAACTATTCGGAATTCCTAGGGGGTATTGATATCTCGATGGTGGTGAGGGATGGTAAGGTTTATGGAATGTGGCGCCACTCATACAAACAAAGACTGGCTTTCAGAGCGTAAACAACTCAAATGGGAGTTGGAAGAAAAGACTAGAACAAAGCTGCAAATCCACAAAAGCGGGGATATCTCGAATCTAACAAGATAGCGACAAGATGAAATTTTTAATTCAGACTTTTGTGCTGAAAACTAGTAAGGCTTAAAAATTGTGATGTAAATAGCTTATAAATTCCATGATGCACAATAGGAGATTTTAAAAAGTGGCATTCTATAGCACTAATTCATAATCTAATCTAATAACATAAATCTTCGTAAAAGTAAATAAATGTTGTACTGAATGCATACTGAGGCTTTATTTAAAAAATATGATATATTTTACTAGCATCTGATTTATGAAGGAGATTGATGACAAAGTTTCTTTCAATTTAACCACAGTCAATCTTTCAATTCAACCACAGTCAATCTTTCAATTCAACTACAGTATAATATTCCTTCTCAAAGTAAATTTGCGTTCGTTTACGTTTTCTTCCGAGAAATTTTGAACTGTAAATATTGTATTGGAAAAAAAGCTATTGTTGAAATAAAAATTTTAAAACTCAAATATTATATGTCCCTTAATCACAATATTAGGATATAGAAAAACTGATCTCTTATAAAACACAACATTATTGAGTCGAATCCAAACTGAGGGGAGCTTTTTAATCGACTTCTGAAATCTGACTTGAGAAACTATTTTAATATTTCCGAATTCTGCTTCTAAAATTCTAAATATTTCTAACTGACTTAGAAACATTCAAAATTCTATTTATTGTGAACCATAAATTGTTACATTTTCCCTAAGAGAAGACGCCTTCAAAATTTTATAAAAGGAATATGTTCGAGTTTGTATAAAGGGTGGAAAAATTATTCTTAGTAAGACATCTGCTGCAATGAATTTAATGCCATTTCGGGAATTAAAAAATTACATTTTAAAGTTGTTGTTCTAAAACATTAGACATTTTTACGTTTAATTACTGATACATAATTACAATACCATAAAATGGCTTTTTTATTGTTCTCGGATTAATCTGATTCTTGATAAGACTTGTCCTGTGTTTTTCTCCGAAGTTTAACATTGGACCATTTTCATTTTTGATAATATTACTTTTATCCTTTTAGTCTTTTTATAATGCGATTAACGTAATAAACTCTTCTTCATTGGAGCAACAGCCCCATTGTGGGCCAATGCCATGGATTCGAGATAGCGCATTTGAGATGTTTTCTTTTAAGGAATAGGGTTATTAGAACTATAGTTACTTAAAAATATTTATGTAGTTCAACTAAATAATTACATGCCTAAAATAATCCCCCAAATATCACTTTGAGATTGAATATCACCGATTAATAATGTTGCAGTAACATAATATATGAGATACATCTTGTGAGTGTATGTTGCTGCTATTGGTTTGCTATTTGTTGGTGAGTGACATAATCAGCATGATGATGACGTTATAGCATATATATTGAAACTGTCACTGTTATACATTTAAAAACGGAATCCTCACTGAGCACAGTTTATTTCTGATCTGTGCAGGTTTTAAGTTGATTAGAATGGAACCACTATAATCATATTTAATAATATGCACTGATGGTGGCTAATAGGTAATTTGAACAAAAACCTCACTGGTTCATTTATCAATATTATTCGCACATAGTTCTATGGCGGTCGCTAATCGTTTGTTGATAAAGAACTGCCTTTTTATCATAGGTGGACACTTCTTTTGAAGTTTAAACCAGCCGTTGTTCATCAATTTCTGATGAAATTTTCAAGCCATCACATCACTCCAACTGCATGTTGAGCGATTTACTGATACACCCATACTATCCCTTTAATGTCTATAGCAGGTCATCTTTCAAATTCTGACATGAATTCGTAATGAGTACTGATCTACCAAAGTTGCATTACTGCATAGTAAATAAAGAGCCATAATTTAAAAATCTAATTGTTTTTAAACTTGAAATCTAATCTCACCATTATAAGCTTCTTTCAGATACTTTGATCTGATGTTGTTTTCAAATGGATATTTTTGTGGTAAATGAGTTTTTATGTCTGAAAGTGCATAATGATTTCAACATCCCTATCGAGTTAGCATAAATAAAAATAAGAATAATTTTTATTGCATGATTGATTATCCTTCATTTAATACTAAATTAATAAACTTTCTCGTCAAATTTAAAGCTAAATTTAAAAACAAATATGAATCATGTTTTTAATTACTTTTTTTGTACATTATACTATAATGTTTATTAAACAAAATATTTATTTATGCAATAAAATATAATCAAATGACTATCATTCTAATTAATATAATTGAAATGCACTTTACGTTTAATAAATATAATCTTTTAACAAAAGCACATTGTTTAACAATAATTAAAATACAAAAAGAACCATCTAAATCATGCATTTACAAATAATTCTTAACATTTTAATTGCAAATGATTTCCTTCAAAGTGGACATTATATCATTTTTTATTTGATTTATATCTCGACTAC
This sequence comes from Caerostris extrusa, assembly GCA_021605095.1. Taxonomy (NCBI): domain Eukaryota; kingdom Metazoa; phylum Arthropoda; class Arachnida; order Araneae; family Araneidae; genus Caerostris; species Caerostris extrusa. The sequence goes on from BPLR01012487.1 coordinate 35,996, forward strand.
ACAACTAATTAAAGTAACAAGTAAATAAATTTTAAAAGAATCTTATCTGTAATTTCTCTTTTCTTGAAAATCTAAATTCGTAATCAAATTAAATGACAAAAATTCTTAATCAAAATACATTCGAAGTAAATGAGATGAACAATTTCTGGTTTTAATTCTTCGTTTCCAAATTGAAGATTTTAAAGAGATTTTTTACCCATAAAATTATCGGCATTGTGTTAGGGAGAGAGGTTTCGTATGTATTTGATTACTTTCATTCGTGTCCTTTGAAAACGTAATTTTTTTAAAAATTTCTTTCAAGAGCTTTTTTTTAATTCATTTCACAAGCTTTTTATAAATAATATTTTTTTTTTTTTTAAATTCCTTCACGAGCAAATAATTATATAATTAAATAATGTGCAATTGTTCTAAAGGATAGTCTATAATTTTATTTCAAAGGAAAATGTGATTTTTCAAGGAAAAAGGGTTTGCAATTCTATAGGTATTATTTTTTAAAATCGGGATAGCATATCGTCAAAGTCGAATATAATTATTCATTTTTTTAAATGGACTTAACGTATTCATAGAAAGATTTCCCTTGCGATTCTAGTCAAAATATTTTATTTTTTATTAAAATTTGAAATTTAATTCCTGTTTTCGAGCGGATAAATATTTACAAGAATTTTTTGAATTTGGAATTTGCTTTAGTTAAATAAAAAAAGAACACCGAAAATATAAACAAATAAAACAAATAAAGAATACACATAAACAATTTTTTTTTCCTTTATTTATTTTCTGATATGCAAATTTAAATATCATATTATAAATTTTAAATAGATGATAATGTAATCAAATTATAATACCGGAGAAATAAAAAAATAATCTTTTTTCAAGAAATATACGATAAATTAAACATACATAAAACAAATATAAATTGTGAATAACTTTTTAAAAATATCATCCTCAATAATTTCTCAACAAAGGATGTTTGTACTGATGTTTGTTTATTTTGATTTAGTTAAAATAAAATTGGGATATTAGTTTTGATTTGCATTACATATATTTAAATTAGTTAAATGGAAATATGAAAAATAATAAATAGTTTTAATATTTTAATTTCTGCAAAATTTTAAGAATCTACTATAGATATTTTTTCGAATATTTTTTTAATTTTTATTCACTGTAACTTTTTATTCAATAAATGTTGGAAATTTGCCATTTTCTCTTTACTTTTAAATATTATAATAATCTTCAAGTGTCAAAAATGTAAAAGTTATTTTAAATTTAAATTTTAGTATGTCAGCAGTTACATTAAAATTTTAGATAACAAAGCAAAAATGAAAAAAATTAATGAAGAGAAATAAAATGCAAAATTACAGTTTATCTTTTAAATGACTAAAACATTTTTGAAAAAAAAAAAAAAAACATATAAAAATGTATTTTTAAAAAATAAGAAAAAAGAAAGAATATATACTAAACTAAAATAAATAAAAAAAGTAATTCTTTGGGATCGTTTTTTTTTTTGTGTCAACTTCTGCCTAACCAGAAAGTCTATAATATGCAATTTCAAAGAATTTATTTCTAATATTTCATATGCACTTGAAAGAGTTTTTTGTGATAGAGTGACGTGAACAAAAACAAAACTCACTTATATTTTCTCAAAACTGAAATAACTTTACTATAAACGGAACAAAAAATATTTCACTATAGCTTGGCGCTGACCTCTTAAAAAGTCCCACTTTTCCAAAGTTTTTTTCTAAAATTGACTCCCTGAGATTTGAGCTCAGGGCCTTTAAATCCATCAGTATTCTCCTAAAAGAAAACGCATCGGTCAAATTTAAAACAATGAGTTTGAAATACGTCAGCATATTGCATTGTGATTGAATATGGAGATACCTTGGAACTAAGATAGAATTTTTAAAGAATCTGTTTGATCGAAGAACAACACACACACCGAAAAGTGGAAAAAAAAAGTTGGGATGAATTTTTGTAACGAAAAGCGTATATGAAACAATGGAAAGGAAAAGATGAGAAGCAATAAAAAAGAAAGAATTTCGAAAAAAAAAGAGAAGAAAAGAAGAATCAAAAATCAATTCCCGGTGAACTTCAAAACGTGATGGAATAGAATACAGGAAAAAATCACTCTCGAAACTCTACTTCAAGACTCTGCATAGGCAAAATATCTCTCACGGAGGAAATATGCTGGAAAGAACCACATAGAAATTTACTTCGAAACAGTATTAAGTTTTTAAAAACTTTTTATGTCACTATATATACAAAATAAAGTGAGATTTTCGATAGAACTGTATAAAAGTTTAGAGTATTGTAAGAAATATTGTTTAACGTATTGTTGTATGAATTTTTATGTGTATTATCATCATTATATAATATTAATTAATTTAAATTTATTGAGTGAAATTTTGGTTTGATTTATTTACAATGAATAATAAAATGTTACATTATCATCGATCTTATTTTTAAAATTAGCATTAAAAATATTAGGTATGATCCGAATGATTATACAGTGTGTATATTAAAGTGACCCTATTCGATCCCATTTCTTAATCGATAGATGGGGAAAAATTTTTGCAATAAAAAAAAAATAGTTCAAAATTTGACTTCCAAAGTGGCCCTAAAGAAGGACGAAGTCAAGAATTACAGAATAGCAACACATCGGAGCATTATGTAATGCTGGATTTTAACGCTGGTAAAGTCCTAATTCCTCCTCCATAAACACTGCCGTTTAGGGATCCCCACAACCAGGCATCCGGAAAAGTTCTGAATATTACACATTTCTTGCCAGAGTTAGCAAGTAGCAGTTCTTTGACTTGGCGCCCAATGCAGGGATTTTATATATCTTGCATGAAGACAGTTATCTGGAAACATCGCCTTTTTTGTAACGTAAAAATGACCTGCTGTCGAAAGAGTTCATTGTACCCTGCACTTGACTGTGAGATATGAGAATATCAAGGAAAAATGGTCCCAGGATAAAACCAGTAGTAAATTCCCACCTTGCAGTCACGTAATCAGAATTCAGTGGTTGCTGGTGCAGGACCTTAAGAGGTGAAGCCTCCTTATGCAGCAATTTTGATTATTTACTGCTCTATCTAAAGGAAACTTGACTTCATCTGGCCATAGAATTTGCCCAGGCTATGTCGTCAACTTCCATTCTCGCCAAAAATTGGCAAGCAAATTCATAGCGTGTTTGATGGTCTTGAGGTTGCAGTACTTGCACCAAGTGGATTTGACACGGATATCATTTTAAAATAGATCGCAAAATTTTTTGTACTGTCGACCATGGAGTCACCAACTCACGTGACACCGATGGAACACTTGCTGAAGAATAGCTGGAACTGAAAACTCTTTCAACTACAGCAGTAGTGACTTCTTCGATAGTGTCATTCACAACTTGTTTCCGCCCTCTTCCTGACAGCACACCAAAGTCTCCAGTTTCTCAAATTTCATAATCCTCTTCAAATTATTTTTCGACATGGACCCTTTCCGCAATCCCTTTAAACGGCGATATTCACGCAGTTGATGCCCCAATTCTTCTTAGACAGCAAATTATCCTGATATTAACGCTAACGAAAAAAGTTGAGAGGATTAAAATATTTCAGCCTAGAGGAATATCACACATCCTTAATCACTAATGGAACTGACTGCCAGATTGGGGATAATAAGAGGCGGAAATAACTACAGATATTATCTGGTTCCATTTTTGCCATCATGTTCCAAAAGATCCAAAAATGTGATCAAGGTTTATGATGAGATAACCAAGTAATAAATACCACAAAATCTGGTTTTGTAATATTTGTTCGGGTTTTTATTATGCTAACATCAGTGACAAATTGCACAGTCTTCTATAACTAATTTTAAAACATATTTTTTATATCTTAGATTTAATTTTCGCTTACTATTATAGAGAACATATCATAAATGAACCTTCAGTGGGGTTCACTAAAATAAGAGCAGCAAAAATCTCTAAAGCATTAAAATATTGTGAACAGCTTTAAAATTTTGTCAATTAAATTTTGGATATCGATTTCAAAAATTATATAACCATTTGTCTTTTATTTGTCAAATGATGCATTGTTAACTAAGAGATCAAATAATTGACACACGAGGAAAATAACTGTGGACAGTTATTAAAATAATATTTCAAAATAATTACAAAACATACGCTTGATTAGTTGCTACATAAAAAAAAAACTACAATAATCTATCCATTTACTAATACAAAAATTTATTATAAATTGTAAGTTTATGTCTGAGTTTGAAATGAGCGTAAAAATAATTCTGAAGATTAGACACTTTCTGCAATAATAATTGTTTTTTTCATGTTTTTCTTACACATTTTTAATGCGTCTTTCTGCATAAAAGATTTATTTTTAAATATGAATTTTTTTACATCTGACTAAATTACATTTTTGTAAAAGATTCAAGTAATTAAATTTTTTTTTCCTCGACTGTTTTCCTAAACTTATTTAAGAAATATGTATTGTTTTTAAGTGTATAAACAAAAAATTTTAGCTTTACTGAGAGGTGTTACTTTTCAGTAAAAAAAAATGCTAAGAGGTTTGTTTTAGTGGCGAGTTTAAAAAACAAAGATTGCGATTAGTCACCAAAAATTTTGTATCTTTTTAAACCATCTTTCACCTTCAAAAAAATTTTATGCATAATTACCTGCAAGAACTTTGTGCAAGTGTCATGCAAAAAATGTTAAGTGTTATATTAAAAACGTCTTAATTAATTTTATGATACCTTTTCAACTGTGAGAAATAAAAAAGGGACTTTAATAAAAAAATTGCATACTTAAGTCGGGGTACTTTGATAAGAATGTTCTTCTATGTACTTGAACAATTGCTTCTGGGTTACAAAAAATTAGGAGTACATGAAGCTTGATACGCTGTGTTAATTTTTTAATGATTTAAGTATTTGCAAATACAAGATAATTATGCCAAGATAATTCAATAAGTCATGGCAAAAAATTCAACGAAAGGCCATTATTAAGTGACGTTGAATATTTATATATTTTTTTCTAAATTTTTATGAGAGTTTCCACATAAAAAATATATATAATGGTAAAATTGACAGGTAATCGGATTTTTCTGTATTGAAATTCATAGCATCTTATGCAGATGTAATTATGCACACGTGTATCTAGTAAATTATCGATTTTAAAATACAAATTATTCATTCATTTTTTTTTTTTTATTTTTAACATTAAATGTTTTAAGGTAGATTAATTAGTTATTTGGCATCGAGTTTTCTAAATCAGTGAAAATTTGAATTTTATTTTTATAGCCTCCTATTTGGAAGAACATAAACTGTTATATTTAATTGCATTAATTCATCATCATTAAACTGTTATATTTAATTACGTTAACTCATCATCATCATTAAAGTTCTATATTTAATTGCATTAACTGATCATCGTCATCATCATTAAGCTGTTACATTTAATTGCATTAATTCATCATCATTAAACTGTTATATTTAATTACGTTAACTCATCATCATCATTAAAGTTCTATATTTAATTGCATTAATTCATCATCATCATCATCATTAAGCTGTTATATTTAATTGCATTGACTCATCATCATCATTAAACTGTTATATTTAATCGCATTAACTCATCCTCATCATAGTCATTAAACTACTATAATTATTCGCATTAACTCATCATCATCATTAAACTGCTTTATTTAATTGCATTAACTCATCATCATCATTAAACTGCTATATTTAATCGCATTAACTCATCATCATTAAACTGCTTTATTTAATTGCATTAACTCATCATCATGATCATCATCAGTGTCGCAACAGTCCCATTGGTGGGTCAAGGTCGACTGCCTGCAGGATGATTTCGAGACATGAGCTGCTTTCCTTTTTATGCGATAGGGTTGTACCCTATACCCAACATTCATATTAGACCGGGACCTACGGGTTAAAGTGGATTGTGAACCACTATAAGAATCCATTTCACTGCCGAAACTTGAACCCGAAACGTGTTGGCATTGACGTAGTCACTCGGCCATCAAGCCTCAATTACCTTAATTAGGTTAATTTAAAATTTAATTACTACATAATTTATGGCGGATACACAGTGCCATTGACTAAGTGTTGTCCTGGTTTTTCTTACGTATGACTAAATGTGGATTAGTCTAAGAAGTCTAAAAGAAAGCAATTCCTTCTTTTAACTCCAACATAATCTTGCATCTTATGCGAGGACATATATATATATATATATATTTATGTATATAGATGTATATATATATATATATATATATATATGTATATATATATATATATATATATATATATATATATATATATATATATATATATATATATATATATATATATATATATACATATATATATATATATATATAATATATATATATATACATATATGTATATATATATATATATATATATATATATATATATATATATATATATATATATAATATATATATATATATATATATATATATATATATATATATATATATATATATATATATATATATATATATATATATATATATATATATATATATATATATATATGGCGAAAATTATGTAAAGTACTTATGAAGAGTTATATCTTTTGATTTGATAAATTCTCAAAACTTATATCCGATATACTCTTAATTGAAAATATATTTTATATTAATGGAATAAAATAAAAAATTTATATTTCTTACTAAGTACCGGTGAGTAAATAATATTTGAGTAAAATGCCGTGAAACATTGTTTTTATGCAATAAAAAGTAATAACTTTCACCTACTATATAAAAATATAGCGTTAAATAAGTCGATTTGTTAAAACCTTATTTTTCATTAAAAGTTAAACTAACACAGAATGTTTAATCCGGTGAATTCATACTGCTTTACATATACTACTTTTTCAATATAAATTTAATGCATTCAGGGCTCAGATTAAAAAAATAATATTTAGGTGCAAAATACTTATTTTATCTGTCGTCGATTAAATTTCAACATTAAAATAATAAAGTAAAGAATTTATATATGTTCAAAGAATTTCTGAAAATAATAATTTCCGCGTATATATCATTTTCAAATTTATTCAGATAGAATATAATTATTTTTTTCGTTTAGATCAACTGTGAAAAAATTTCAGAAAAAAATAAACCACTTTCATTTAAAATGCTATTTATAAAATTATTCTTTCAGAAATGAATATATGAAAGAAAAGTTATTCTCTCCACAAACTGCTATACTATTTACTTAACAAAACTTGCGAGCTGACAATTTTTTTATTCCCACCCACTGCTCTCCGACACCAATCTTTTTTTATCAAATAAACTTGCAATTTTTACTTAACTGAAAATAACGAAATACATACATTTTATTTTTATTTTTTATTTCAGTTTGACTTTCAAATTGTTCGCGACCTAGTTACAAACAGAAAAGAAAAAAAAAAAAATAGAATAAAAAACATTATATTTTTTTATTGGTAAAATGCAAAGAGAAAATATGGAAAAAAAATCAAAGAAATGGTTTGAAATACTGGATTTCTAAGAGGATGGGAAAAAAAAGGGTTCACTTCAAAGACCGAGTATCATTTTTGATGGTTCTTTTCAGCAAACTTCCCCTCCGTGTTCGTGATTTTAGCCTTAGAGAAAGATGAAATCAAAAGAAAAAGATAAAAAAGAGGTTATGTGACTGTTGAAAGCATTGCAAATATGCATCTACGTGGATAAAAGCATGTAAAAATACACACAGCCTTTCATCTTGGTGTATATACGCTCCCTTAGATACACAAAGAAGTATGCAAGTTTTTTATTATTTTAGTGTTTCAATGCGGACTTAATGTTTGGTTCGTTGACTTAACGGATAGGAAGCAAATACATTACATTTTCTTGATGAAACTTTTTCCGTTTTTACAAAGCAATGTTTTTTATTGTAGTGGTGTGTGCGTGAATATTTTATCTGTTTTGATTATGATATAGTTTTGAGTGGTCCAGAAAATCTTACTTATTTTCTGATATGGTATCGATTTTCGAGAGATAGGAATTCATAAAAATAAAATTTTATGTCTCTATTTTTTATTTTACTGCAACATTTGGTGATCCTTATTTGAAATTTTATCTTTTACATACTGACTATTTTACTTTCTTTTTTTACAAGTTCCTACATAAATTTCCCTGTTGCGTAAAGTAAAATAAAATCCGCCAAACGTATTTTTTAAAGAAATGAAGTTATAGGGCATGAACCATTTATATTTAACGCATTAACCCGTTACTTTTATTTATTTTATAAAGAATACCATTTCAAAGATTCCAAGTAATTCCCTAGGACAGTGAATGGCAAAATAACGCTGCTCAACAACTTCACAGGCAATCGTCATGTTTTTTCTTGCGAAATTTTGAAAAAAATTAATTAAGATATTCCAACTAAAACTTAAATATTTCTTATCATATTCTCTATAGAATATTTTTATTTTCATAAACGCCGAAATTAGCGCACGGTAATCTGTAATCTTGGTTTTCTTGTATGGTCTCAGGCACATAAAGCCATTCGACCATCAATGAAAAATTTATGTGACAATGAAAGAAATCAATTAAAGTTGATGAAATTGAAATCCTTAATAATAAATTACAAGGTTAATAAATTTGTGTATATCGCATTTTTATATAATTGTTTTTTTACTTGTAGATACATAAAAATTATTATTTTTATTTTTGTAGATGTAAAATTTCTATTTATTAGAATTTAATGAAATTTATACAAAAACGTAATAAAGTACTTCACAATTTGGACACAAACGATAAACAACAACTTTATTGCCTGTCTGGAAAAATATAAAATGGAAACATACTATAAATATATAAGATTTAAGATATCTTTTACGATAGAACTACTGTCAAACTTTGAAATATAAAAATTGACAGAAAGTACTACCTCTTGTTAAATTTACTAATTATCTTGTTTCAAAGAGGAGATAAACTAATAAAATAATCATTCAATTAATTAAATCATTTAAGATTGATTGAATTAATAATTGCTGTCCAATTTATACTAAATCTGCAACAAAGAACCTGACTACTTATTAATATTAAATGTCTTACTTATCCTTCCAAAAATCCCCACATTTATCTGAAAAGGGTTTTTCAAGCCTTTACTGACATGCAAAAAATCCTTCATTCTGAATGTTTCACGCTCTTGAAAACGTCGCTGTCAAATCGTTTATGCTGAAGAAATCAGTTATAATAGTAGATTCGGCAGAAACCCTCATCATTGCAGTTGTTTTCCTTCAAATAACCGAAGTAAAAAAACGTAATAGATGTTTTTCTGAAAACTCTGGGATGCTTTAATATTTTATAATATTCCTCGTCCATGTGGGACACGGTGCTTTCACAACTAAGATTAATGTCTTGAGAAGCCTCTGAAGTTGAGAGCGATGCTTTATGTAGTGCCTGCATCATTCTTTCGGCTAATGGATTGTACCTAGACGCCCATTTATATCTACTAAGACCCTGACGTTTCTTGGAGAAATTTGTATATATTTATTAAGAAGGTTAATTGCCTTGGACTGGGTCTTTATCTTTAGAGGTACTACCAAGTCTACGGCATTAACGTATGCAAACTTTACGTGGTAGTAAAAATCTATCCATTTTGTGCTATCACAGAATTTCTTATCATAAGGTTTTGTAAAAAAATTTCTAGAGCTTATAGGGTCTTAGCTCATGAAAGATGAGTAAAAAATAATTGAATTAAATAATGACATTGACCACTACATAGGGACATTAAGGTTAATTATTTTTTATAGAGTGAAACCTTCAGTCCATTTTAGTTAAAATGGCTGATAACTGACTTAAATTCAGCCATGAATTATATACTTAGATAAAGAAAATACTGCCTCTGTATGATGTTGTAAATATTCTACTGATAAATTTAGATTTTTGTTCGTATCTTGGAAACAATGGGTGATGCGAACAAATATTCAAATAGCAAAGTTTCATGAGCACATTACTGTTAATTATTTTTTACAGACTGAAAATTTCAATCAATTTCAACTAAAACGGCTGGTAAACTGAATTATATTCAGCCACGAGTTACATTCTTAAATAAAGAAGACATCGCATAAATATATATAATTTTCTGGATAGACAATAGACTGAATAGACTCCGAAAGATAAAAAAAAATGTCTTCATATGAGTGAATGTTAGTGACACTAATTTTAAGGTGATCACCAAAAATGCTTCCCTAATAATGAAGACAGATACAACGCTCTGATTAAACTCTACCTTGTTCCAAATTGATCACATTATCATAGTGTTAAACTATAGGAAACCTTAAATTCATCCTGAAATCACTAACGACTAACTGCGAGACCAATGGCATCTCTAAAGTTCTATACGATCTAAGATTCCTGATTGAGAAGGTTACTCAATTGAAGAATAATCAAAAGAAAGTCCTCTCAATTTTACAAATCACACTGACAGAGAATGTGAAGATTTCACAGATTTTGGTTCTAAAGGAACACTTTTAACTCTGTCAAGATAGCCAAACAATAATTTTTCGTAAAAATTACTTCTATCCTGAAAGTAGAAAATGCAGCATCCAATCGAGATGCCTTCAAGTGCAGAGGACTGCACTTTTTCAAATAATATCCCAACTTACAACGTTTAAAATTCCAACTTGCATAAACTGTGGAAAGAACGGACGCATCCCCCCCATGACGAAGATGCTCCAAATTCTCAAAATACATTTAATATTTTTTACAAAGAAGTCAGAATATGCAAATTAGCTAATCTGAACTCCTTTCATATTATGATATGCAAACTCCGCCCACCTTAAGGCGGAGCCTAGATACATGTCTTTCACACTTCAACTCATCCTATGCTAGAATGAACTTGTTTGCACTATTTAGCTGGATGGAATCTCCAAAGGCCAACATTCTTTCAGCCCTCAACCAAATGATTAACAATTATGCTAAGCATAGTTCTTGCATTTTATTTCTATTTCGTAAGCCACAATAATTGAAAATAGTAACCACATTTCCTGATGATAAGGTTTTCATGATTAATAAATCCTAGGTATTCCACACCGACAGTATCATTTACCATCAGAGCACGCAGAGTTAGATTTTCTGGGAAATTATCATTGTTGCGAGACTGTTGTGTGTATGGGCTGACAAGCACATTCTCCAAACTTGAATCCAGTTGAGCATGATATTGCATACTCAAGAGAGATTTTTTTGTACTTAACTCCTTCAGAGCATTCGAACTGTTTTGACATAGCAATGGTCCCGGATGACCAAAAATTTAAGGAAACCAACATTTTGTGCATGAAACATCTGTCGTTGTCGCCTAAATAAATCAGCCGTTATAAGTGATACCACTACATAACGAAGCTTATATGACATATCGACTAAGGTGTTATTATTTTTGGTGTTTTCTTTTTGTCGGTTTTTTAAAAAAATAGATTAGTGAAGAATTTTTTTTTCCGCTAACTTTCTGTAAACTTCAAGGAAGAGAAATTTCAAAATCATAGTTTCACTGATTTTTCCATACTTTCTGGAAGGATATTTATATTGAAATAATTACAATTTTTAATAAGATACGCCTGTATGACGGTTTTACAGTGCATATATTTCATGTATTTAAAATAGTCTTTTTCATCATGGTCCTCTCTGTACAAGTATCGCTTGAGCAAAAATTGTTATTTAACTTTTATTTGAGGAAACTTATTTCTGCTTCTTACGAATCATAACTGAAATTCTCATATTAAGTAAAAGCATCTCTGAAAGGCTTAACTTTATAGGTATCTCCTTCTCGAGTCATATTATGGTTAAAAATAAACTGAATGTCATAAAACGCCAATATGTAGTAAATCATATTTATATAAGTTTGAATACCATTCTGGGGGTTTATATTCAGTGATTTTATCTCAACAACCAAGGATAAATCTGTAGACACTATAAATACTGTTTTATAAGCCAAATTTAATGGATCACTGCTAAAACCTCTAGAGGAAGAAATCACTGGGTAGTTTTAAAGTGGTTCAAGCTAACCTTGTTTCATTACTTTTATGAGGATATTTTTATTTAAGGAGAATGCCATTTAAAATTCTTTATTAAATTTACATAATAATACCTCATGTAGGTTTTAGATTCTTTTAGTATAAAATAAATGTCAACAAAATAATAAAACACTTTTTTTTTCACGATGCTTTGAAAAATTGCACATGAATTATGCCTGAAACTTTTTTTTTAACTCTTGACAGTTTTATGAGATGAGAGAAAGATATACCAACTATTTTATGTAATTCAAAAAACATATATAAACTTTTAACCATAAGCATCTTCCAGTAGTCAAAAGCCATTCTTTTTCCAGCAAACCTCATATTTTGATAGTTAATTGTCAACATTTTTTTTTTCCAACAAGTTTGCATGTATGAAACTAATATTAAAAAAGAGAAGATAAACACTTTTTTCAGAAGACATTTATTATAGCCATAATAAATGTCCAAAGTCGCAGTAGCACAAGAGATTTAATTTATAAATCTTCAACAAAGAGAGATATGGAACGAAATATCATGCAAGGGAGTTCCCTTGTCCTTAATGAAAGAGTTTTCTGAGGTAACCATCTGAAAAGGAAAAACTGCAATTGTTCTGAATTTGCGTCAGTTAATTATGTTGTCACGGGTATTCGCTTAATTGCTAATTAACATGGGATAAGAACTGAGCATATGAATACGATAGCAACAATACCTTTAACTATAGGAATTCTTCCTGGCTATCTTATAATTAAATACACCTAATGCAAATAACTTATCTTTTAAGACCTGCACTTATGTTTTATTATATTTTATTATTGAAACGCAACTAAATTGCTGGCTATTTTTTAAATAGGAAAGAAAATTGTTCTATCAATCTAAATGAATGCATAATATTTTAGAAAAAAAGTGAAAGAAGTAAAAAAAAAATTGTCTTTAATATTTTGTTTTCTCTTAGTAATTAATATCAGACATGCATTAATAAGAATGTATTCTTTTAATGGGGAAAGAACTTTCGTTTATATTAACTATTATAATATTATATAGTATTATTAATATAACTATTATATAACTATTATGTTAACTATAAGAACTTTTGTTTTAAGCATTTGCAAGTAGTATTTTTATTTCAAGTGATTCTTTAGAGGAAATATTTTTAAATAGAAGAAATTTAGATGAACTTTTGTAATTTAGAGGAGTAGTATAGATGAAATTTTTTGTCTAACAATTAAAAAAAAAATAATGGGCTATTCAGATATTAGTGGTCCGTTTGCATATTAATGAATAAGATTACACTAATGGCTTACACTGTAGTTTCTGTCTGCCGTGCTAAATGGCGGTCACATGAGAGTATTAGACGAATGAAGAAGTCGTTCGTGTTCCAATTGTATAATTGTGACCACGAGAAACAAGCCACATTAAAATTTGCTGTGATTGCAACTTGTCATAAATGGCGTCTACAAGAAATCCCTTTGATGGGCTGGAAAACAGAATCTAGTTCGAGCAGGCTGAGACAGTTGACTCACTGGTGGGTTCTGTCCACACCCGAGACAAACCGATTTTGTAAGTGACTCGCGAGAAAGAGTCATGGATACATAGCCTGGATATCTGATGTATCCACTGGATGCATATCTTCATGACATCCAGAGGATGCATCCAGATATGCCTCCAGAGATATGCATCCAGAGGACATCCTTTGCAGGGTCTGCTTTCTGAAACGAAGAGGCTCTATGGCGATAAAGACACATTATGAAAATTGTCTCACATTGACGTTTAAACTTCATGATGGAATTTTTCCATAGTAGACAGAAACTGTAGTGTGTTTCAATAGTGTCATCTTATTTGCTAATATGGAAACAAGATGAGCACTAGCACATGAGTGACATTTCATTTGAACTGACATACATTTTCTTTTTAACTGATAGATAAAAATTTCAAAATTTTCTATAAGGAATCGACGCCTCCACAAAACTAGATTGTGGATCTCTTTTAAGAAGATTGAAATAGAAAACATTTTTTATTAAAAGCTTAGAAGGTACAAAAATGTAATATTTATAGCCCATTCTGACTTCTGTAAAAAACAAATTAAAAAAATAATCAAGGGTTAATTTGATTTAATAATTTCATTTGATTGCATTATATCATTATCATTAATCTAAATCATACATATTAATTTTATTATAAGTTCTTTAATGTTGAGTGTCAAAACAATTTTGCACATTAACTTTGCAGTCAGTGTATTTACATTTATATTATTTCTTTTCTTTCAGAAATTTTGTACATAAAAAAATCATTTTTTAATCAAGCACACCGTTGGATGCTTTTCCTTCTTTAAATAAGGAAGTAAATAAAGGATGAAAATAGCAACAATTTTGAAGAAACAATTTTGGAGGTACGTGCATCATCACGCGTACGTGACTACGTCTTCTAATAATTACAGACAGGAGGAAGAAATAAGGTTGCATCCAACAAAAGTTTTTTGAAAGCAGTGGAAGTAACAACGTGATTTACTGAATATTTATAATAAATATAGATTATTTGTGTTACTTCTGTATTTCTTGTTTTTAATACAAATGACTTTCAGAAATGTTTTCTCAGGTATAGCACCACAACACTTTTTTGACTATATTATTATATTTTGTTTTTCATACTCAAAATCTATGAAATACAGTAATTTATTATAGTGTTTATCACATAATATTTACTTAGCGTTGTAGTAGTAAACCCAAGGACAAAAATGCCTTTTGATGTGCATTAGGGTATTTTTGCATTTATTCTCATGTCTCAAAAATATAGTGTGTTTTCCTTTAAATATTTTTGAAAATATGTGAAAAATATTATAATTAATAACAATGGAATATGTTTTCAAAGCTCATAATATTATACAACTTTATGTAAACCTTAGCTGACTAAAAAATACATTCGATCATAGAAGACATGCTTAGGTTTCCTGTTAACAGCTATTTCTATTGTATAAAATGCAATTTTTTTTGCCTTTTTATTTTTCCATTTTTGTTTTATTTTTCCATGTAGTGAATAAATTTTTCTTAAAATATGCAACAATGAACATAGTCACGAAACCTCAAAAACATATTTACATTTTTTTGGACTAAATTATCACCAATTCCTAAAATACCAGTTTATTAATAACTAAATTCATACGTAAACAATATTCATATTTCAGTCTAAAAAGCAATATTTTTTTTAAATTTAATAATAAATACCTATTTTCCATTTCAAAAAGCAAGCAAATTTTCCAAAATATAATATTTAACTCTAGAAATTTTGCATTACTAAATATTACAAGGTAAATTTCTTGAATTTTCTGAATAAATAATAATGTAAATAAACTAAAAGTAAAATCTTATTAATTAAGCTAAGTACTAAACGAAAGGATATACTATGCTTCTATGTGGGAGTGTTCTTATTACTTACAATTATCATACCAGCATTTTTCATTTAAATATATTATTATTTAACCTGTTGTACAATCAAAATTCATAAATTTCTTATTAATTATTTGTATTTAAATAAAATAATAATATCTAATGATAATGGGTAAAAATCTTTATTGTTAGACAAACAGAAAATAAATATCATAATTCTGAGATCAATTCTTCCATGTTTAGTATTTTATGTTGTTGTAATTGTATTTCTTTTATTTTTTTTATTTGGTTTTAATGTATTTATTCATTAAATGGTAGCTTTCAGCATATTTAACATGATGAAATTTGAGAAAGATAATAAAAAAAAAATAATAAAATAATAATAAATTGTGCTATAATTTCAAATAAATCTGAAGTTGCAACTAGGGTTCTAGCTACCAAGTTCTTCCTACGCACTGTAATAACGCCCCTTACGGCGTCCCGGTGAATAGTTCAATTGGCATCGTTCTCCCGGCCGAGAAGACGTACTACGCAACTGGCACTACATCTACATCGCTGAAAATCTCACATCCCAAGAGCTGGAAGTGGAATCCTTCCAAGTAACGTGTAGTGGAATCCTTCCACATATATTAAGTATATGTTTGTAAAGTTGTTACCGTTGTATAATCTTTGTAGTGTTGTGCTCGTCTTTGTATGCTTGTAATTAAAGTGGTGTGTTTTGTTAAATGAGTGCTCTTGTGACCTAACCACACCCTACCAAACTACGACACATCCACTGCAAATAGCTGCCCCGTGGGGCTCTCGTGGTTGTCCACTACAAAGTTCAATTAATTTATTGAATCTTTTACTTTATATGTTATTATTTTATACTTTTTTTTTATTTTATATATTTACTTAATTTATTATAATACATTTATCTGAGATACCAGACAAGTTGATACGTTGTCATTATCTACTAGAATAATCGGTATACAATGAAATTCTTTGGACGCAGCCTATTACATGGAGGCCCATTAATTTAGTCTGAACAGCCCTAAGAAATGGGTTTACGTCCTTTTGTCTTCCTTTTTGGAAAACAAAGGCATTAAATTCTCATTAACAAATTTTATCATCGCTAATTCCAGAAAAGTCTGATTTGTGGCCCAAGGGTAGTGAGTGAACTAGTGTGCAGGATTTCCATTGCAGTCATTGTTGTCAGGAACAAAGAGACTCGAAGTCAACTGTGGCAACGTGTGCTTCACATCGATAGTCAATTGAATGGGGAGAGTTTTCCAGGTTATGTTTATATAATGCAGAAATGTTATACAGAGATATCTCTAAAATTTCCTCGGAGGACGTTAAACCCCCTCATCAACCAGTGGTGGTATAAATAAGTGAACAAGAAACATTGCAATATCTAATTATTAATAAATATTCTTTATTAAATAACACAATAAAATTTGATCAAAGAACAAAATCGTGGTTTTGATATGGAAAATTGCGTGTTGGTTCTTGAGCTATTCTTCATCAATTTGAAACTAAATATTCCATTCTTAAGACAACTCTTTCTTACATGCACATGATAGGGGCCTGATGGTCCAATGGCCAGCGGTCTGGCCCTCGTTTAGGGCTTGAGTCCACAGGTTATTATTATTCCATAGGTTTTGAGTTAGAATCCTGGCGGTACCGTTTATGTATGTAGGGGTTCGGAATCCACTTTAAATTGCAGGTCCCGGTCTAACAGCATCGTAGAACATTGCGGGGGTAGTGCTACTCAGTGTCCGTTGCTATTTTCAAGCTAAACGCAGGTTAGTGCTAAGTGAGTAACTTCGGTGCAGCCCTTCCTTATGGCATTAAAGACAAATGTCTAAATATTTGCTAGCTGCATTAGAAAAAAATATGTACATAATATGCAATGTTATGTTTTTTTACTGAAATAGGATAATGCACTGCACTGTTTATGAATCAATAATATAAAAACAGTAAAAAAAAAATATTTTTTTAAATAAATATTTATATTTCTGCATTTTATAACATTTCTGATAAAACAAAATGCACTGAATAAACTAAAATACTAGATTTTCCATCCACTAGCAGTAGCAACAAAAGTTTTGCAAATAGAATCACACAAACGATGTCTCTCTCTCTGATGTTGTCCTCTTCCAGTAATCAGATACATTTAGGCCTCCTAAGGCAACGCATGCATCTCCTCTACTACTTAAGATAATCTACTTATTTTGGCTAACACAATTTAATACTCTTCCCTGACATGTTGTTTGCGAAGGAGAACCGACTATCTCTGATTAAACTTAAATGAATACTCCTGTAAGCGAGAGATTTCGTATATCCTGAACAAACGGCAGAATTTACTCGCGAACATTAAGTGCAATAAACTGTGAAAGCAGTGAATTTTATGCACGGGACTGGGAGTAGTGCTTAAGCGTGTACAAGAGCAGAAAACGACTTGAAATTGTTGCAGATTTTAACTATAAATGAAAAGTGAGAGTACTTTAACGTTCTCTTGGCATAATGAGATGTTTTGAAAGTGACATTTTTAAATAATATATATTTGTAGATGAATAATAAAGCAGGGAAAAACTGCCATTTGAATTTTGCTCATTTGTTTGAAACATTGTAATTGTAACACATGCAGTCTATTGAGTTCCAGAAATACACCATGAATATCACAGTAAAATAAAATTTTATAACTAAAAATATCATATTTATATACGAATAAACTTTATGACTGACTACAGCACAAAATGTAAAATAAATAAAAAAAAATACAGAAATTTAGGAAAATTATATTCTTTTTTGTTAAAAGCATTAAAAAGTTAAAGTAACAGAAAGGAGAAATGTAATTTTGATCCTTATAATTTATTTCTTTTAAAATTAAGAATCTAGAGGTCCCCCAAACACTACCACCAAAAAGTGTCCGTCCACCAATTAAGTAGAATCTAGAGGTCCACCAACATTGCATTCGTGGACTCTCTAGAATTATGCAAGTATGCATGAACAACATGTTGATGGGAGATAAAAGAGAGTACAGTTTTCTGGGAAGATCTTTTAGGGTTGTCTTTTACACATTTGTATTAGGGAGAAAGCCCGGAAAATTCACAACAACCTGGCGATTCAACCCGACAATCGATGCGAGACGTTTTACAAACACTGTCACAGTCGTCATCGAATCTACGTGTTTCTCAAAAGATTTAATTATTTTTTTAATAAAGTTAAAAATTCAAATTTTATAATCACAGTTAAATTCGTGATTAAAGAATGGTATTTGTTTTACAAAATAAGTGCTTCTCGCTCTTCACTTGCTGATTATTTTTATGTTTCTACCCATAGGATAATCATCATCATCATCAACATCGACATGATAAGTCAAGGCCGTCTGTTTGATGATAGTTTTTTTACAGAATGCGTTTCTTTTTACGGGGTAGGGTAGTAAGCCCCCCATATGTTCTACAGCCATATTAAACAGGGACCTACTGTTTAAAGTGGATTTCTAGCCACGTCCAACACCCGTGGCACCGTCGGAATTCGAATCCTAAGCCTGTAGCACCGAGCACCAGAGCTCTAGATTCGCATAAGTTACATGTCTTAAATTGAATATTCCAGATTTATAGATAACAGAAATATTCGAAAAATATTTGAAACACGAAATAAATTGTGACACTTTTACTATACAGGGACACTATAAATTACTCAGTTTAAAATTTCTCAGTAAAATAAAAATGTTCAATAAAAAATTATGAATGTAAATATATCTCAAAGTTAAATTTAGGTTTTATATTTACCGCTCAGATATTTGTATTTTCAAACAAAAAAAGCTGATCATATATTATTAACTGATTATATATTTTGTAAATGTCAACGACTTAGAAAATTCTGCATTAAAGTGTATTATTATGCATAACATTAATGTATGTTTGCTTATTTTTTTATGTGAGATTAATTTATTAATATTTATCTTTAAGAACACTTGCTTCAGAAATACTGGCCTCTTTGACTAGAGAGCAGCAGACGTGCAATAATTCCAACATTAAATATAGTGCGAAATAGGGTGTGGGTGCTGCCATACTGTATTGATATTTTACCCATGTGATAATTGACTCCTTTGACTAATAAATAAAAATAATCTGGGCTCTATTCTTGGAAAGGCTTGATTTTAATATTAACAAAGAATCTAAAAGGATTTTGAAACGTGGGTAGATTTTGTATACACACACAAACAATATTTGTTCCCTAATTAAAATATGTTTAAATTGAATAATTTTTTACTTTTTTTAAATAATAATCTTGATAACATATTAAAGTATACAAAATTTCGATAGATCACTTGCCGGTATGACATGTCGGTGATTCTAACTCTCCTCGTTGGTGATAAAGTCCAACAAAAAGATTTTCAAGCTTTCTTTTTAGGTTCAAGATTCTACGCCTTATCTAAAAGGCTTCTCATACACATAAAATAGCTAAAAGAAATATATAAATTTCACATTTACACTCGACTGACTGTTCCAAATTCGAATTTGTTAGTGGCAATGTTGTAGTTTATTCAAAACAAGGAGACTTGACAGTGTTTGCAAAGATATGTGAAAAGCCTCTTGCATCGGTAATCTGGATGTCTGGACGGTTGTTTTCGAGTTTTCTCCCATATGACACAATCTATTAAGATTAATAGCACACACAAAAGGCTCTATTCTCCTATCGTCACCCATTAAACAGTTGCTCGTGGCCCACATAAGTGGAACATGAGGTCCACTGATGTTCAATAAAAAATATATCTATCTCATACTTAAAGTGTAAACGTGTTATCATTAAATTTAACTATGAAAAGTTTACTTTATCAAATATCATTGTTATTAAAAAGTTTATTAGTAAGTAACTATTATGCATTTTATTTGGGCACCTGACTTCAAGTTTCATATATCAATTTTGATTTTAATCTCTGAAGGCCATAATGAATTTTCTGCTTAATTTCAAATCTTAAATCGAACTTCTGCTTTGGGACAATTTTGTTTAGCCATCCAAGACTCTCGAAGGCTAAGTAGCGAGTGAAAATGACTTGGGTGCAAAATATTTGTCTGGAGTAAATAATCTATGGATTGAGTAAGGGAGAGTATTGGCGAGAAATCAACACCTGGCGAGATCCTTGAAGCCAATACCATTAAGACGTGGTTGAAGTCAGTTTGTATTAAATGCTCATTGACCGGATTTTGAAGTCGAGTATATTTGGTACACTCGTCGTAGACTTTAATGGAATATATAGAGGGGGCGTATTGAAATCTTAAAAACCAAGAAATGTTGTTTCCTTCTACATGATTGTAAAGATTTAAAGGAGAAATTTAAATGCATGAAATGATTAATTTAAATGTAATAACATTTTAAATGTAATTTAAAATATTAATAAATTTAAAAAAATGTTTTCAAAATTGTTTTGCTTCTTTGGATACTTAAATTAAAATAACGTATTCCCACAGTATCCCATGAACAGAAATGAGGAAATAATGTTTTCCAAGAAGACTTTTTATAAATTTTTCTTCATTTGTGCAGCATATAGAAGGCATTCTGGAAAAATTCCATCATGCAGTTTAAATATCGATGTGAGACAATTTTCATAATATGTTCCTGTCTCCATGGGTCTCTTCGTTTTGAAAAGTGGGCACTGCAAGGGGTGCAACTAGCATAATTTGAACTTGTTTCACCTTTCATGTTTGTTGCGGACATTACTATTGAACAAGCGTAGAAATATTAGAAAGACCGCACTGATTTTTTAAATGACAAGAATCTTTAGTATTATTCGTCACTAGAACAGCAGATTTGTAAAATTTAATGTTATCCACATTGGTCTACGATAGATAGTGACATTGCATTCCCATTTCTTCACAATAATTTTGAACCGAAATTGGGAGGACATCAAAGGATTTATCGCTCTCTGCCATGAGTTTAATGGATGCATTCTCGAATTCTCCTGAAAACGGATGCAACGTGTTCATCTCTAGTACAGAATGTAAACTTTCCAGTAGGTATCAAGTCATGCACTCGTATTGAAATCTATGCATCGAATTCGCATTTCGCATTGAGCCATACATTGCATTGGAATTTCGGCATCGAGGGTGCAATTCGCACTGACGCCTAGTAAATAACGTAATATTATTCATTAGGCCGCTTTAGCAATACAAAGATTATATGTTGTAAAAAAATTATCATTTTGAGACATTTGTTGAATTTCAAAAGTGAAAGAAATAGAAAAAAACTGATCACTAATATTGTATTTGATATTTATTAATTTTATATAATTATAGATTTTGTATGCTGGTGTAAGCAATATAACAGAAAACATAATATAAGTCACTATAAGACAAATCATTCGTTTGTTCCACATCGTTTATTTGAACATAATATTCGTTTTGTTTGCTCACCGTGTGTTTTTACGTATAATATTAATTGATTTTGTACTGTGTTACGGTAAAATGTACGTAAAAAAATTGACATATGCCTTTTTTTTGGAATATGCGATGATTCTGAAAGAAAATCACTTTATTTGTTTTATTAACTATCTATTTATTACTAGGTGACTAGTCAATTAAGAGTCAATGGTAGCTGAGTAACGTGACTTTCAATTTGTTGATAGTGCATGTAGAGGAAACAAACATGCGCTTTAAACAAATTGAATTAATATGAATTTTGTGTCATTCCTTACAAAAAATAAAAATGTGATCTAAATAAAATATGCAAGATGTAATCCAATTTTTTTCTCTCTAGTAAGTGTTAACCACAGGGCGCCATGTAAGACTTTGAGAAGCGAAATGTAATGCAAGGCTGAGAATCTCTACTCTATACTTAGACATACTTAGAATAGAACACAGAATATAGAATAGTTTATTAACATAATAGAACATAGAATATTTATTAACATCATTTAGCACTATCATTATCGAATAATTTTATATTTAACTGATTAAATTCTTTCATAGCAATAAGCTTGTGATTATAAGAAAAGAGTTTTTAAACATTGTACTAAACAAAAATTCTTAATTTTTAAAAATTGTTTAATGAAATTAAAATTTGGTTTCTTTGAAATAAATATATTTTGAATTGAAATGTGATTGCAACTCACTCTAACCATCGACTGTCAGAATTTCTGGTCAAGTTTTCATGATATCATCTGATACAACATGCAAATGAGGAATAACAACTTCTATAAGTTCTCTCATAAAAAATACTCATTTCATTTTCATTCATTTAATCGTTTGTGGTTTACTTCAATGAACACAGAAGAGTCACTCAATAAAACAATAACTCAATTTACTTCAAAAGAAACAAAGATCCCCAAAGTCGCCCAACAAATAAAATAACTCAATTTACTTCAATGAACACAAGAATCACAACAAAAACAACATGAAAACATTGCATGAACACAGATTACATGTAACAGCACACACATTGCATGAACAGAGTTATTAAAAAAATAAATAAATAAATAAACATGGAACACATGGATCACCAGAGTCGAAAAACAACTCAATAGTATCAAAAGTAATCAATTACTTATTTCAAGTTTCATTTTAAATTTGACGGAAATTTAATATGCTTAAAAAAAAAATATTACCTATACACAGTTCACATATTTCAAACACTTGAATGAAATATTTTACAGATGCACAAAATATCAGTTTTAACACAGTTTCTTTTGTAAGTTGAAATGAAAAACCTGATTCATTTTTTATATGCTACTTTCATAGAATGAGAAACAGGATTTCATCTGAGAACTTTAAATCTACTCTTGAGAACATAACATTAAAAAGACTCGTATTCAGTTCTCGTTGGAGTTCTTTAATATCTGAAATATAGAGTCAGGAAAAAGAGTAAGGAATATTTTACAGGAAATTCATCCAAATTGCATAGTGTAACGGGAGTTTAATTGAGTACGCTTTCTTGGTGTGTATTTATTTTATGTTTGTCATTGGAGAAACTGTTAAAAATACAATTTTTTGATGGCATATAAATCTAAATTATTATTAAATAATATTATAATATATATATATATATATATCGAAAATTTAATATACTATTAAAAACGTAGTCATTTATTACCTATACACATTTCACATATTTCAAACACTTGAATAAAACAATTTTACAGATGCACAAAATATCGGTTTTCAAAGTGAAAAAAATGCGCTTAAGAAGTGAATTTAATTTATTATTTAAAATTAAACCCCAACCAGACACATAAATCACGGTTAAATAAGTTTCACGAGTAAATGGATACATAAAGGACAATGATATTTTGAAATCGGAAGACGTTATAGGATAATAATGTAATAACTCTTTCCTTTTGGAGTTCATCTCTTTTTTTATCTTTTATTCCATTTTGAAATAGATGTCTTTCATTTCTTTCTCTCGCTTTGCTTAGAAGCACAATGCAGTGAACAACAGTGCAGTAATACCTTCTTCTAAAGAGGGTCGTGCTAAAATTACAAGAACCGTTCTCATTTTCTCATAAAATGTCATGCTTTAGATAGAGAGGAATGGGAAAAGCGCTCTTTTGTAAGGTGAAATGAAAGTCCTGATTCATTTTTTTTTTTATTTGCTACGTTCATAGAATGACAAACAGGATTTCATCTGAAAACTTAATCTACTCTTGAGAACATAACATTAAAGAGACTCGTATTCGGTTCTCGTTGGATTCTTTAATATCTGAAATGTAGAGTTAGGGAAAGAGTAAGGAATATTTTAAAGATATTCATCCAAAAGGCATAGTGTAACCGAAGTTTAATTAAGTAAACTTTCTTAGTGTGTATTTATTTTCTGCTTGTCACTTGAGAAACTGTTAAAAATACAATATCTTTATGGCATGTAAATCTAAACTATTATTAAATAAACTGATATTATAATATATTAAAATATTATATACCAATATATATATATATATAATAGTAATAATAAATGAAGTAGATGAAATTTATGCAACGCAAATAAATTCATAACATTATTGTTATTTTTTACAATCCTATTGTAACTTATTTTATTTCCCCTTATATGTTCGTAAATAAAACAACAAACATGTAAAAATTTTCATTTAAATAATAATTATAGTTTTAAATATTTGAATCCAATAAAAGGAAAAAAATGAACGATATGAAGAAGAAAGAAACATTTTAGAGTGTACATAAATCTTAATTGCCCAAAGAAACCGTAATTGGAAACAATTCATTTAAACAGTGTTACATAAGATATTTTTTGTTTCTTTATTATTTACACAAACTTTCTTCGTTGACAATAGATTAATATCTTACAAGAAGATAAGTTTTCGAAATTATAAATATAAATTATTGTTATTATTATTATTGATCCGAATAAAAGATATATAAAAAATTAAATCTCTAATCGGCAATTAACACAAAAGGATCACCAGAATTATACAGCAAAAAAAAAATAACTCCATAGTATTAAAAATAATCAATTATTTATTTAAAGTTTCATTTAAATTTCCGAGAAATTAAAATATACTAAAATAACGCCGTAATTTTCTTCTTATACACAGTTCACATATTTCAAACACTTGAATAAAACAATTTTTATAGATAGACAAAATATCAGTTTTCAAATTGAAAATAAATGCGCATAAGAACTGAATTTAATTTGTGATTTAAAATTAAATCCCCCAACCAGACACATAAATCACGGTTAAATAAGTTTTCACGAGTAAAATGGATACATAAAGCGCAATTAAATTTTGAAATCGGAAGACGTTATAGGATAATAATGTAATAACTCTTTCCTTTTGGAGTTCATCTTTTTTATCTTTCATCCTATTTTGAAATAGATATCTTTCATTTCTTTCTCTCAGTCTGCTTAGATCCACAATGCAGTGGACAACCGTGCAGTAATACCTTCTTCTAAAGAGGGTCGTGCTAAAATTACAAGAACCATTCTCCTTTTCTCATAAAATGTCATGCTTTAGATAGAGAGGAATGGGAAAAAGCGGTCTATTGTAAGGTGAAATGAAAGTCCTAATTCATTTTTTTTATATACTACTTTCATAGAATGACAAACAGGATTTCATCTGAAAACTTTAAATCTACTCTTGAGAACATACCATTAAAGAGACTCGTATTCGGTTCTCGTTGGATTCTTTAATATCTGAAATGTAGAGTCAGGAAAGAGTAAGGAATATTTTATTGGATATACATTCAAAAGGCGTAGTGTAACGGGGGCTTAATTAAGTAAGCCTGCATGGAGCGTATTTACTTTTACTTGTCATTTGAAAAACTGTTGAAAAGACAATGCTTATATATATATATATAATATGAAATGCTATTCAAACATTTCGTCATATTATTTTGATTTATTTTACAGTCCTGTTTTAACTTATTTTATTTTCCGTATATATTTCCGTAAATACAAAGACACACAAGTAAAAATGATTAAATGTTATTGATTTAAATGTTTGAATGCAATTGAAAAAAGAAGAGGAAAGAAACATTTTAATGGTTATAATTACATAAAGAAAACTTAATTGGAAACGTTTAATTTACACCGTGTCGCCTAAAATTTGCTTATGTTTCTTAATTATTTTCACAAACTTTCTTCGTTGATAATAGATTAATATCTTTCAAGAAGATTAGTTTTTGAAATTATTAATATCAATTATGATTATCATTATTATTTTTGTTCCGAATTATACATATAAATAAATTAAATCTCTAATTGACAATTAACACTCAAGGATCACCAGAATCGCCCAACCAAAAAATAATGCAATTTACTTCAATGAACACAAGGATTACCAGAGCCAAACAAAAAAAAATTACCCCGCAATATTAAAAATAATCAATTACTTATTTCAAGTTTCATTTTAAATTTGACGAAAATTTAATATACAAAAAAGCAGTCATTTATTACATAGACACAGTTCACATATTTCAAACACTTTAATGAAACGATTTTACAGATGCACAAAATATCCGTTTTCAAAGTGTAAATAAATGCCTGTAAGAAGTAAATTTAATTAGTCATTTAAAATTAAATCTGGAACCAGACACATAAATCACGGTTAAATAAGTTTTCAAGATTAAATGAATACATAAAGTGCAATGAAATTTTGAAATGGGAAGACGTTATAGGATAATAATGTAATAACTCTTTCCTTTGGAGTTCATCTTTTTTAAATCTTTTATCCTATTTTGAAATAGATGTCTTTCATTTCTTTCTCTGCTTAGATCCACAATGCAGTAGAGAACCGTGCAGTAATACCTTCTTCTAAAGAGGGTCGTGCTAAAATTACAAGAAGCGTTCTCATTTTCTCATAAAATGTTATGCTTTAGATAGAGAGGAATGGGAAAAAGCGCTCTTTTGTATGGGAAATGAAAATCCTGATTCATTTTTTTCATAAGCTACGTTCATAGAATGACAAACAGGATTTCATCTGAAAACTTTAAATCTACTCTTGAGAACATAGCATTAAAGAGACTCGTATTCGGTTCTCGTTGGATTCTTTAATATCTGAAATGTAGAGTTAGGAAAGAGTAAGGAATATTTTACTGGATATTCATTCAAAGGCGTAGTGTAACGGAGGTTTAATTAAGTAAGCCTGAATAGTGCGTATTTATTTTCTACTCGTCATTTGAAAAATGTTAAAAAGACAATGTTTGGATGGCTTGTAAATCTAAAATATTATTAAATAATTTGATATTAGAATATGCTATAATATTATACATATATATAATTGTAACATTATTTTTATTTATTTTACAGTCCTCTTTTAATTTATTTTATTCCCGTATATATTTCCGTTAATACAACGACACAGCATTAAAAATGTTCATTTAAATAATAATTATTGATTTAAATGTTTGAATGCAACAGAAAAAGAAGAAGAAAGAAGCCTTTTTAGAGGTTATATAAATCTTAATTGCTTAAAAAGGTAAATTAATTGGAAACAATTAATTTAAGCAGTCATGCATAAAAATTTTTTTTTGCTTCTTAATTATTTGCTCAAATTTTCTGAGCTGACAATAGATTAATATCTTCTAGGAAGATTAGTTTTGAAATTATAAATATAAATTAATTATTATTATTATTATTATCATTATTGATCCGAATAATAGAAATAAATAAATTAAATCTCTAATCGACAATTATCACACAAAGATCACCAGGATTATTCAACAAAAAAAAAAAATTGCTCCATAGTATTAAAAATAATTAATTACTAATTTCAAGTTTCATTTTAAATTTGACGGAAATTTAATATACTAAAAAAACGCAGTAATTTATTATCTAATAATTGAGTAAGCTTTCTTGGTATGTATTTATTTTATGTTTGTCATTGGAGAAACTGTTAAAAATACAATATTTTGATGGCATATAAATCTAAATTATTATTAAATAATATAATATATATATATATTTTATATATATCGGAAATTTAATATACTATTAAAAACGCAGTCATTTATTACCTATACGCATTTCACATATTTCAAACACTTGAATAAAACAATTTTACAGATGCACAAAATATCAGTTTTCAAAGTGAAAATAAATGCGCCTAAGAAGTGAATTTAATTTGTTATTTAAAATTAAATCCCCAACCAGACGCATAAATCACGGTTAAATAAGTTTCACGAGTAAATGGATACATAAAGCGCAATGAAATTTTGAAATCGGAAGACGTTATAGGATAATAATGTAATAACTCTTTCCTTTGGAGTTCATCTCTTTTTATCTTTCATCCTATTTTGAAATAGATGTCTTTCATTTCTTTCTCTGCTTAGATCCACAATGCAGTGGACAACCGTGCAGTAATACATTCTTCTAAAGAGGGTTGTGCTAAAATTACAAGAACCGTTCTCATTTTCTCATAAAATGTCATGCTTTAGATAGAGAGGAATGGGAAAAAGCGCTCTTTTGTAAGGTGAAATGAAAGTCCCGATTCATTTTTTTTTTTATATGCTTCGTTCACAGAATGACAAACAGGATTTCATCTGAAAACTTTAAATCTGCTCTGGAGAACATAACATTAAAGAGACTAGTATTCGGTTCTCGTTGGATTCTTTAATATCTGAAATGTACAGTTAGGAAAGAGTAAGGAATATTTTACTGGATATTCATTCAAAAGGCGTAGTGTAATGGGAGTTTAATTAAGTAAGCTTTCTTGGTGCGTATTTATTTTCTACTTGTCATTTGAAAACCTGTAAAAAAAAAAGACAATGTTTGGATGGCTTTTTTAATCTAAACTATTATGAAATAATTTTACATTATAATATGCAATAATATTATATATATATATATTCGTAACATTATTTTTACTTATTTTACAGTCCTATTTTAAATTATTTTATTCCCCATATATATTTTCGTAAATACATTGACAAACAAGTAAAAGTGTTTATTTAAATAATAATTATTTTATAAATATATATTATTATTATTATTAATATTGATCCGAATAATAGATATGAATAAATTAAATCTCTAATCAACAATTAACACACAAGGAACACCAGAGTTATCCGACAAAAAATAACTCCGTAGTTTTAAAAAATAATCAACTACTTATTTCAAATTTCGTTTTAAATTTGACGGAAATTTAATATACTACAAAAAAAGGCAGTAATTTATTATCTATAAACAGTACGTATATTTCAAACACTTGAATGAAACTTTTTACAGACACACATAATATCAGCTTTCAATGTGAAAATAAATGCGTTTAAAAAGTGAATTTAATTTGTCATTTAAAATTAAATCCCCAACCAGACATAAATCACGGTTAAGTAAGTTTCACGAGTAAATGGATACATAAAGCGCAATGAAATTTTGAAATCGGAAGACGTTATAGGATAATAATGTAATAACTCTTTCCTTTTGGAGTTCATCTTTTTTTTTAAATCTTTTATCCTATTTTGAAATAGATGTCTTTCATTTCTTTCTCTGCTTAGACCCACAATGCAGTAGACAACCGTGCAGTAATATCTTTTTCTAAAGAGGGTCGTGCTAAAATTACAAGAACCGTTCTCATTTTCTCATAAAATGTCATGCTTTAGATAGAGAGGAATGGGAAAAAGCGCTCTTTTGTAAGGCGAAATGAAAGTCCTGATTCATTTTTTTTTATATGCTACGTTCATAGAATGACAAACAGGATTTCATCTGAAAACTTTAAATCTACTCTTGAGAACATAACATTAAAGGGACTCGTATTCGGTTCTCGTTGGATTCTTTAATATCTGAAATGTAGAGTTAGGAAAAAGTAAGGAATATTTTACTGGATGTTCATCCAAAATGGAGTTTAATTAAGCAAGCTTGCATGGAGCGTATTTATTTTCTACTTGTCATTTGAAAAACTGCTAAAAAACACAATGTTTGGATGGCATGTAAATCTAAACTATTATTAAATAATTTGATATTATAATATGTTACGAAGTAGTTTAATGAAGTAGTAGTTTAAATTTATGTAGTACATATTAAATGAATTTTTTTTAAATTTATGTAGCACATATTAAATGAAGTAGTTTTAATTTATGTAGCACATATAATTTCAAAGCATTATTTTTATTTGTTTTACAGTCCTTTTTTAACTTATTTTATTTCAAGTATATATTTTAAATTAAACAACACAACATTTTCATTTAAATAATAATTTCATTTAAATAACAACAAGTAAACATTTTCATTTAAATAATAATTAGTGATTTAAATGTTTGAATACAATAGAAGAAGAAGAAATAATGATATGAAGTAGAAAAGAAACATTTTAGAGGTTACATAAATTTTAATTTTATAAAGAAAACTTATCGGTAACAATTCATTTAAACATTGTTGCATAAAATCTGTTTTTGTTTCTTAATTATTTATATAAACTTTCTTTGCTGATAACAGATTATTATCTTTCCGGAAGATTAATTAAATTAGATCTATAGATATTATTATTATATAAAATTATTATTATTCAAAATTACTGATATAAATAAATTATCATCCGAATAGACAATTTCACTTTTATTTTAAATAAATAGAATAACATTTTATTCTACAGTGAGTAATAAAAATAATAATCTTTGCAATTTTGAACTGCGATGAGCTAAGAGCAACTGTGATTTGATTATTTTTTAAAAAGGACATTTCTTGGGAGGTTGAAAACCTTAACATATAATGAAAAATATATTATTAAAAAAAACATTATCGTGTGACAAAATAAGTATCTTAATTATTTATTGGAATATATTTCTACGTAACACTTAGTGATATTTAATACAACGCTTCCAAGAGAAAGATATACATCTCAGAAGGTTTAACAAACGAATAAATCAACTGAGGAAATACAATATTTATAAAACAAATGTTATGATAATTTTTCATAAACATTAGTAAACATTTGTAAGTACACTAAGAATAAGAAATAAAACTTAAATAATAATAAACTAACTTCATTCAAGGATTTATCCATTAAAAAGAATAAATATATATGTATGCAGAATGAAATGGAAAAAATCAGAATGTATTAACGATTCATTTAGTAGATACACCAACGTATAGAAGAAGCCATTAATAAGACTTTGGCATACTTCTGTCTCCTATCCAAGCTGTTATAGTTTTTATAAAGATTCATAGAGTTGATGGATGATTTTATATTGGATTTCATGTCTTCTTTCAGTAAAATGTGGATGGTTTTGGGGTTCCCACTTAACAGCTCTCAAACGAGCTTTAATTATGATTGATATGGTGGTTTAACTTGCCAGTAAAAGTAACAAGATTTAAGAAATTCAGTAAAAAGGATTGATTGTTTTGAGCTATAATCTTGGTATGACGTGAAAGGAAAGACATAGCAGTGAGGCGTATAATATCAACAACATACCTTCTTGATGTAAGTGTGATAACGAGGATATCGAAAAGGGTTCCAGTTATGAAATTAAATGATGCATACAAAATGTCAGGTTGTATGCTGATCTATAGTAATGTTCGTATCTAACATCTACCCTTCTTATAATTGAAGCTCAATTAGAAAAGGGGGATTATAGTTGAAACAATTCTACTCTTGACAATGAGATTTCTGTTAAGAGTAGATTGCAACGCCCTTTTCTGTGAGCACAGGTGAAAGATAATAGAAGTATGGAAATTTCAGATCCCATTCTCAAGGACCTATAAATAATACTTGAAATCACTGGTGCTCCTGTTGCACTTCAGATAGTTGATAATGAAGAATTAGGCAGTGTACAATCATATTAGACTTTAGTTCTGCTTATATATTATGTCATTTCTCCAAAATAACCGCTGATTTCTTGTTTTGTGTTCAGTTACACCAAATAT
The DNA here is from genome assembly GCA_021605095.1 of Caerostris extrusa. Classification (NCBI taxonomy): domain Eukaryota; kingdom Metazoa; phylum Arthropoda; class Arachnida; order Araneae; family Araneidae; genus Caerostris; species Caerostris extrusa. The sequence continues at coordinate 67,700 of BPLR01012487.1, forward strand.
TTTATGTTCAGATACGTTGGTTTCCGTATCATTTATCCATCTGTCGAGCAATGCTTCCATTAGTTCACCTTCTTTCCTTTGACCCAATAGCAATTCTTTACGATTATGGCATATACTCGTGTTGTATACTTACATATAAATACGACATAAAACATTTGGATCTATTAGATTTGGAGGAATTCAAGTGTTAATAATTTCTTTAAGAGTTTACCAATTCTTCATTTCTTTCTTCAGATTAAAATACAAAAATTTAATGATACGTTTTAAATTACTAAGAAATGCCTTTAAAATAAAATGATAAAGTATTGAAAAGGAATTTATCTTAATAAGTCAAACATATTTCTATATATTTTATTAAACTATTATAGGATGCCTTCTACATAAGTTGAAAAAAATTAATAAAAGATTACATTAAATTTGCATATTTTGCAGTTAAACTGAATAACCATTTCTTCTTTAAAGTTAAATTTGGGAAATGAATATAAGATAAAATAGTTTTTAATTCTTTTTCTTTTAAAAATGTAAACATATTTACGATTATGAAAGAGATTTTCAAAAACAAACATTTTATTTGTCGCTAGAAACAAAATAACTAAAACACATTTAGAGAACTTGAGTAAATATTTATTTGTTATCAAGAAGATTTCATGAGGAAATTAAAAAAAAAATAATTTTTATATTTTGAAATATTTCTACGTTTAATAAATGTAGGAAAACTGAATTCTCTGCTATTTTCTATGATGAAACTACTCTAAAAATAACATTCTTGAACTATTCAAATTCTAATATTTCCATATCAGTGAATGTAAGACACACTATTTTTCAAAGGAATTTGATATTATTACGATTTATTTTTAATAAACATAACGAAAAAGCATTCCTAAATTAAACAAGTAAAATTTTCAACATATTGCGAAGAATCTGAAAAATACCATAATCTGATTTTTGTAAATATTGACTCATATTGAATAAACCTAATATTCATAATATTTTTTTTCATTCACCTCTGATGCTCAAATTGGGCAAGCAATAAAAAAAATATACACAAAATAAATGTTTTCTAAGAGAAACACTAAGCTAAAATTAACGAAATGATTGAAAATGAAAAAAAGAACTCTAATATGAATGCACACACTTTTCAAAAATTAAATTGGAAATCGTTCACTTCTAAAAACTTTCTTTTGCTTTTTGAAAATTGTTTAGATTTCTTTTTCCTTTCAAACAAAATCTTAAATTGCTTCAGTGGAAGATGAGTGAAAATATTCCAAGTGAAAAGTAAAGTGATTTAAATATTCTTTCAATCTTTCTTTGGCCCCAGGACTGCTTTAATAAGATAAACTCTATTCAACAACCGCGTGGAGTCGTTCATTTTATATGTAAATTAATGCATATGCTTTCGAAGCCCTCTTTAAAGACCGGTATCTAGAAGTTAAAACTACCATGAGAATATCTTCAGAAAATTTAAGCACTAAACAAGCTGATATTATATTTCTTTTACAAATGATTCCACGCTTACCTCCATATTGAATAAAAAAACCGCAGAATTGCTAAATTATAATCTTTTAACATCGCGGTAAATAATAACTCGCGATTTCTTAATTTTATTCAAACATTTAGATTACTACATTACATTTTTATCAAATGTAATATTTTAACATAAAATATTGAATACTGAATACTTATTTAAGCATAATGTTTCATTGAATATGCATCTCTTTATTGATGAAGATATTATGCATTTTTACTTAAAAATATTATCGTAATATCCTTATGAGGAAACTTTTTGGAAATTGTATATTTTAATACCTGTTTACTTTTTGACCTAAATAATTTTTGCTTTTAAATTTTAATTTCGTTTCATCTACTAGATTCCTTCTTGAATTAAAATTTACATTTACAAACAAAATTATTATTTGTGAATTTTAAAGGGGCTGACATTTTTTATGTGCTTGTTTACGTACTTTTTTTTTTTTACTTGTAATTTTGTTAATTATTTTTATTTTCTGTAAAATTTGAACATATAAAAACAAAAAAGGCAATAGAAAAAGAACAAAATATACAAATAATAATAATTTAATAAAAAGACAATAAAACAATGAAAAATAACAATATTTTACACTAGAATGCGCTGGGACTATTTTACCTGCATATGAAAAATATTATAAAAAAAACTTCATAATTAAAAATCATATTATCCTGGATTACTGTATATAAGTTTAAAAATATTTTTAATTATATTATTTCACGTATAATATTCAAAAAATCATAATCTGTAAAATTATTGTACAATAAGTTATATTTCATTAGAATTTATTACTTCAATAATTCAAAAGAATTTTTTTAACAATATGATTGTAAATTTTATGATTTATTGAAAAAAAAAATTAACAGATATGAAGAGTACAAATGTCTTCTAGGTTTTAAAAATTTAGTCACAGTCTTTTTTTTTTTTTTTTTTTTTAAATAATGTCTTTGAACATTACATTATTTTTAAAAAATGGTATTCCTTCCAATATTTTTATCAATATTACACTTTATAAATTATTGTGAATTATCTAAAATGAATTTATAAATGACGTAATTAAATAAAAGAATAAAAATTTTTCATTATTGAATTGTCTTTAAAAGTAACTAACTTTGTACCACTGAAATCATAATTACCACATTGATTTGTTAATTTTTTTTAATTTTTAACATTCTGTGTTAAAGAAGCAATTGATCTATAATTATCTTTTTTTTTCTAATAAAATATCTTTCCTTTAAAAGCACCATAAACTTATAAATTTATCATGTCACGTAATTAATCTGATACAAAAACTGAGCCTATTCGTAAACCGTAAATTTAACCAGAAAAATAGAATTAAAATTTATTTTTGCCAGTCATCAATCAAGGTTTTTTTTTTCCCGTTCACAATGGCTGCTGTCAGTTGATTTATTGCAATTTTTTAAATAAAGGATTCGTTCATAATGGTTCGATCCACAACATGAGAGAATTACCCTTGTCTTATCAAGCCAATAAATTTTTTTCTCATTAATAACAAATGGTTTTTCAGCTATAATTTTTTTTTTTTTTTTTTTTGGAAAAGTAACTTCTATTTAATTATACTGAAGATTATTTTTAGAAATGAAATACTATTTGAAAACAGATATTCTTTTTAAAGAAACTAATTTATTATTTATAAGTAACTTATTTCTAAGTCGTATATTTCGTAGATTAATCAGCAATTTTATTTTTAATAATAGTATTTTATTTAATTTCTATCTTAAAGATGATTTACACTAAGCAAATTTTAAAATTTGTCTGATAAACAGTATATAAATAAATATTGTTATCGTGGTCCAGTTTTCTGTCAAATTTTTTTAATTGTTCTAATTATTAAATAAAGACTATACAATAATTAAAATAAAATTAAACTTACATTCACATCACAGAGCTAACAGATGATTTTTAATGAGGAATTTAAAATGAAATAAATTTTTCCATGCTATTTGAAAATCCTAAAAATAACCAATAATAAGATTAAAATAAAATGGAAAGATTGTTTAGAAAAAAATATTGTTTGAACTATTATGATATTAAATAATCTTTAAATGTAAATATTGCTTTATGTATTATGAAATTAAATAATTTATAAATGAAAAGATTGTTTAAAAAAAGTTTGCATTATTATGTATTGTAATTAGTATTATTATGTAATTAAAAATGTGCAAAGGAAGAACCATTGGGTTTTAATTGGGTTAATTATTTTCTTTCTCAAAAAAAATTAAATTAAATTTAAAGAATCTTTCAAAATTTGCCTTATATTCATTGTGTTTATTTGATGTGCAGTAATTATGCTTTAAATATTCGATATTAGAACTTATAATATAATTCTAAAATAATTCTAAATATAATTCTAAAAGAATTATATTATAAGTTATAACAACAATGCCGATTCATTTCCTTAACTTACATTTGCTGCATCAGATAAAGGACGAAGTAATTATGATATAATTAATTCCATGCCAACATAGTATGAAGGCAAATAACAAATATGAATAATACAAGTATAGAAGAGAATATTAAGATTCTCATAAACATAATTCATAAAGTTTCTTCTGAGGAAAACAAACCCAACAGGCTATCATTTATAATTGGGAAATTCAGCACACACGATGGCAGGCAACAGCCTTCTATTTGTTTATTCAAGTTGCCAACTTCGGGCCAAGTTGCTGTAAATAGCTATTAGTGACAAGTCCAAGATAAATGATCTTATTGCGAATTATTCTCCGGTGCTGGTGGTGAAGAGGTGCAGTTGTTGTGGGCAGTCTCCGAGGTGCGATCGAACACACCGGAAGGGTAATAAGGAATGAAATTCTTTAGCAGAGTGCATCATCTCAATAAATCAAGTTGCCAGTCCACTAGTTTCCGTTCACACCTGAGCGCGCCGGCGACACCGCCCAAAATCCATTTGGTCCTCCTCGCATTCGTGCTCCGATAAACTCGAGTCCCGCTGATGAAGAGAGCAGCAGGCTATCAGGGGCCGTATAGCCATTGAGGAATGATTCGGAATTCAGGGCTAAACTGGCGCAATTCCACCTTCATCGAAAACTGGATGACGTCAGATGACACGTGATAAGTGTGCAAGCTCAACATATAGATTTAGTTAGTCCATTGTTATGCACTACTTTGTCCAAAGAAGAAAATCAATTTTAAATTTAAATTCCCGGGGCTTAATTTTTTTTCTTCTTGTTTATTAGCTCACACTGTCCTTGATATATGTGTTGAAATTTTGAGGTCAAAATATTTTTAGTGTTTGAGTTATGCTTTTTTTCAACGCTAAAACTGATTCCATACAGTTTTTGAAATGTCTGGAATTCATTCATTAAAAGAATTAATTAAATTTAGTTTCTATTTTATATTTAAATGCTATATATACTATTATTATATGCTATAAACTTAAAAATGAATGAATACTATTTATAAAATATTTCTATTAGTCCAAAAACAATACCAATTTTCAATTTAAATTTCTATATATGGTATTTCAATGTTTTTTGTAGGTTGTTGGCACTGTCCTTGATATATGTATGAAATTTGACGTCAAAATATTCATTAGTGTTTGAGCTACGCTTGGCTTTGTGAGAAGCTAAACTGATTCCTGTGATTTTTGAACTGTCTAAATTAATTGAACAAAGAACTTGCATTAAAGTTTGTTTGCAGAAACTTATAGAATGTTGAAGAAGGCATTCGGTTAGCATTATATAGGAAAGAAATGTTTAGAAGTGGTATAAACAGTTCAAAGAAGACAGAGAATGCGTTGAAGACGAAAAGCCCTCTGGTCGACCATCATCCTCAACCGACGAAGCTCACGTCCAAAAATTAAAGATTTGGTGCTTGCAAACAATTGCAACGTCGATTTACAATTAGATACCTTGCTGATGATGTTGGAATTTCAAAAGGAACGCGCAATTCCATTTTGGGCCTCAGACGCGTCAAATCTCGATTGGAACCGAAAACATTGAATGGGTCAGCTTACACCGCATTGATTCTTCGTGACTTTTCCGCCAAAAATGAAACCCATATCGTTCCACAACCACCGCATTCAAACCCTGAGACTTCTGGCTATTCCCTAAAATCAAAAGAACTCTCCGGGGACACCGTTTTGTGTCGATTGAAGAGATTCAACGTGAATAGCCTCGCGCTTTGAAGACCATCGCTGCCGATGACTTTTTAGCATGCATTGAGGAATGGAAAAAAAGTCGGGATAAGTGTATTGTGTCCGCAGGGGATTACTTTAAAGGCTATGATATAAATTTTGAAGAACAAATAAAGAGTTTTTGAAAAAAAAAAAATTGGTCTTACTTTTTGGGCACAGTAGCTTGCTAGTTATTTGAATAAAAGTTTAAACTAAATACATATTATAAATTCTTTACATTTATTGTATGTCATTCACAGGATGTAATGCGTATTCCAACGTTCTGGTTATTGTGATAATATAATAGATGAAACTGAAACGCATTAAATAAAGTTAAATTAGTTCGAACATATGTTGTTTACGTCTGGATAATATTAATAATCACATGATGAAATATACCTACCATAATATTTCATTCAAATCGTAGTATAAGAACAATTCTTTTGATACACATTTTATTACAGATACATATTTTATTAGTGGTCCAAAATTATTCATCCTATTTAAAAAAGTGGTAAATTGGAATTTTATGTAACATTTAGGGATATTTAATGCATCGCTTCCTTGGTACTGGTACAGCCCATATTCATCGAGAACTGGATGACGTCAGAAGACACGTGATAAATGTGCTAGCTTCAAATATAGGTTTAATTAGTGCATTGTTATACATGCTAGTTAATTGAATAAAAAGTTTAAGCTAAATATATATTATAAATTCTTTACATATATTGTATGCTATTCACAAATATTAGAAATAATTATCTCATATATTCAGCCATTCACATGATATAATGCTTATTCCAGTGTTCTGGATATTGTAATTATATAATAGATGAAACTGAAATGTATTAAATGAAGTTAAATTAGTTCGAATATATGCTGTTTACATTTGAATAATATCAATAATCACATGATAAAATGTACATATCATAAATTTTCATTCAAATCGTAGTGTAAGAGCTATTCTTTTGATACACATTTATTACGTATATAGTCGACGAAATGTATTAATCCTATTTATAAAATAATGGTAAAACATATAAAATACAGACACATGGTTGTTGTAAGATGTGTAAGAAAAGATTTCAATTTTTCTCGAAGGCCGAATAAATTAACTCTAAAATGTGTGTTATGGATATTTTTGCATTATACATTCGTCTGTAGTGTCTGTCTGACTTTAATATGGAGCGAATGTAAAAGTTTTAAACTACTTTTAAAAATGGATGGATAAAAACATAGACGATTGTAGAAAATTCATATTGTCTATATTTAAAGTTTTATGTATAGTGATGTTAAACATAAGGTATATAAACGTGAATATTATTTTTTTAAATATGAACAACTGTATGTATCTCATTTTTTAATTTTTAAATATTCTTCAAATCAAGAATTTTTTATCTCCCCGTGTTATGTATGTATAATAATACATCTATTATTAAAAAACTAACATATTTCGTTGATTATACCTCTGAAGAAATGTATAAAAGGAAAGTTGAATTGGGATATAAAATTTTAATTCTTCATTAGAAATTTATATATCTCTTAAGATGTAATTGATAATAAGGCTGCCAATTTAAATTAGAAATAAAATTCGACAATGTATTTGTAAATTTTAAAAAGAAACCCAAATAATATTAGTCCATAATAAATATTGCATAATTTTAAAAAAAAATCGGGTGAAATTTCTTGAATGTATATACATTTGTGTATGTAGAAATGATTGTCACAATAAACTACAAAAAATAATGAACTACATGTATGTAATGATAATTTACCTATTTAAAAAATAGATTAATTATAATTTAAAATAGAAAGTTTTTACAGAAAGTTATAAATTATGTGATAAAAGTTTGTTTTATTCCCAAAATTGAATTTTTGAATAGGAATTGGAAAAAAATATGTTTTTATTAAAACTGATTTCCATAACATTATTTATTATTATTAAGTAGCTGTTGGTAATGAAATAAAAATACTTATAAGCATGAATCAATAAATAGCAAATAATATGTACTGTATTTATCACAATGGCAATAAGAATAAGAGTTATAAAAATATAATGTTATATTTAAATATTACTCTCCAAATACGAGTATTTTACTCATTTTCAAATAAACAGATATTTATTTGCAAAGGAAGATGAAAATTTAAAAATCAATGGCATATTCCATTTTGAAAATTATAATTACTGAATCAGTAGATCAAAATATAACTGTTTAAACTTAAGAAATAAGCAAAAAACTGTATAAGTAATTCAGAATTAATCAAAAGAATTGTCTAAAAGGTATTCTGCAATAGTCTATATAAAACTTTTTATAAAACTCCACGTTAAACCCGGCATGGATTGAGTTTTGATAATTCCTTGAAAGGGAAACATACTTTGGACTATAGAGTTATTTGGAGAGAGAGATATTTGAGTGGATTTTTCATCTCATTTGAGATCACTCGTTGACGTGTTTACTGTTGTGGCACAATTTACACTAACTAATATTGTTTACGGCGAGAAATGAAATTTTTCAGCTGAAATGTTTGTTAACTGGTAAAATGGTTCAAGCTTAATAGTAGCCTTTTCTAATATTACCTCTAACAATTTCATTAATAAAATAAATTCTGCCCATATATGAAAAAATAAAACATTCTGCAATCCAATATTTGAAGTACATATACACTACGTAAAAAAAAAGTAGAAGGACACTTGATTTTGTAACAATAACCGAAAAATATTTTTATTTTTACTAAAATTTTTTATTAGAAACATTTTACAAATATTTAAAAATACAATTTTAACATCAGAATTATGATATTCAAACATAAAATATTAATGGCAACAAAAATAGTTTCTCTTTTTCGAAACTTTGTAAAAAGTAGAAGAACAGCATTATAATGAATGAAAAAAATAGTGATTTTAATAACGAATGTTCTTCCCATTGGCCTTTATAACTTCAAATATTCTGTTTGGAAGTGAACTGTATAGAGATTGAACTTCTGTTTGACAAAAATTGTCCCACGAGTCATTCAATGCTTCTCGAAGCAAATTGCCTTCCATCAGCATAAACTCGACGAACCAGCATTGCCCTGATGTTTTGCACTATATTAAGGTCAGGACTTTTGGCTGGCCATGGTAAAACATCCACGTTATTTGTTAGGAACCAATTTTTGACTCCAGTCGCGGTGTGAATGGAAGCTCCGTCTTGCTGAAACTTCCACTCTTCACCCCCAAGTCAGAGCCATAAGAAAGAAGTTCGCAATTCAGCACTTGAATGTAGTCTATATTTTTGCCTACCATTTAAGAAAACCAGACTTGTCCTTCCTCCGTATCCAAAAGCCAACCAAATCATTAAACTCCCTCCTCTCATTTGTCGTGTTGAATAGTATTCGTCTTCATTCCCCAGACAATGCCAGTACTGCTGATATCCGTCTGGACCGTCTAAGTTAAATTTTTTTCATCGGAAAATATCACAGAAGTCCATTCTGTAGTCCAGGACATGTGCTTCTTAGCCCACGCTAAACAGTTATCAATATGAGCTTGCGTCCACTTAGGATGATATTTCCGTTTTTTGAAATTGAATTTTTAGGTCTTTTAATATAGTTGTAAACTGTTTGTTTCGTCACATGATTAAGTCCTGCTTGATTTCTTGCCTTTGAAACACTTCCTTTGTTCTTCTTAAGCACACGAACAAGTTTTCTTTTCATCACGTGGTGTTAACTTTTTCGGTCTACCAGTCTCCTTTTTCTTTCCATTTTTATAAGGATTTCTGATAAAGTTTGAAACTGTATTGGAGCTCACTTGCAACAATCGAGCAATCTCTCTGACACCTTTACCACCATTTTGATATGCGGAAATTTGGCCTTTTGAAAATCGTTCAAAGGTATTCCTTTAGGCATTTCTGAGAACGGAGAAACAGCGTAACTTTCAAACAAATTAGATTTTTTTGACAGAAAAGGATGAAAAACAAAGTACAAAAATCACTAATTAACTAAAGAACAACTCCCTAAATTAAATATATTATCAAGTGTCCTTCTACTTTTTTTTACGCATTGGAAATTATGTATACTAATTTTATTATTAATACTAGTGGTAGATGTTTAATTTTTGCCTAAAATGAAAAAAAAAAGGGTCATTAAACTAAATCTGCATAAATATCTGGTAATTAGGAGAAAATAAGAGATATTAATTGGCAATAAAACACTGTCCTTCTATTTTTTTTTTTTTTTACGCAGTGTATATTATACACTAATTTGATACAAATTGTGCTCGAAAATACGTACACATAAAATAAATTCAAATGTATATGTATATAGATAGATATATATATATGTATATATAGATACATATATATGTATAAAGTATCTATGCATAAACACCAAATACACTCGAATAAATGTATACACAAAATATACTATAAGAAAATCATTTCATTTATTTAATTAATTAATTCATTTATTAATTCATTTTCTATAAAAATTTGACCACTGCTATTAATTTTCTTTAGTTTTTCATTATCAATAGAATTTATAATAAGCGTCTTAAAATAAAAAAAAAAAAAATATATGTAATACAAAGCTTCATAAGAAGCATTCGAGTTTCTTGTTAATAATTAAATATTTTAAGTGAACATAAAAAACATAATTTTTATGCTATTTTTTTTATCTAAATCATTTCATTTAACTTTCGTTCTGAATTGAAATAAAAATTGGTATTCTGAAAGGATAAATTTATCTTTTGGATTGATAAAATATAATTTTAAATTAAAAGTTTGAATGATATTATATGAGGATATTTCAAGATCAATTTAACTTTTGTATTGTTACAAAAATAAAACTACAAAATTGATTAACCTAATAATCTTCAAAAGCATATTATTAACTCTAGTTTATTGCAGTCTAATATTTAGAATGTTAAATTTCTAAAAATTCTACAACAGCCCTTTTCAGCATAATTTCTTTTGTCGTTTAACTGTTAAATAAAGTATGTAAGTATGCGATCTATAAATATTAAATATATTTTGACTCAATGTATTTCAAGTATTGCATTTTTTATGCAAATATTGCACTTCATAAATAATAGGATGCAGATTACGATATATAAATTGCTTTAACAAATTATCTCCTAAATGTAATATATAGTATAATACGAAAAGGGATTGGATTTACATAATTTAGTTTGTATAATTTTGTACATATGTAATTTGCATTTTACTGTATTCCTTGAATTCCACTGGAAAATAATATTTTACATCCAATTTGCATTTCACGAGTTTCATGTATTTTTAAATTGCTTTAAGATATTTTAAAGGATATACATTCTTTTATCTTTTAAAACACACTGGTATACTATGTATATTTATGAAAATATAAATCAGAAAAACACATTTTCGTCAAATTATGTATTTATATATGCAGAAGAATAATTTAACAAAGTTATACACCAAAGGTGCTGTTGAATTGAATTATTAAACCAGCATTCAAAACTACAAAACCATCTAAAATATTTGTAAGTTAAAGAATAATATATACATTTGAAGAAACGCAGAAATTGGAAGTAAACAATTCAGTTGAAAATTTTAAGCGCATAACAATATTTTGGAATCCCTGGATGCTGGAAATATGCTCTAAAAAGGAAACTATTTTCACTACAAGTAGAAAATTTTTATGGGCTGCGTGAATTTGGCTGATAATAATACTGAATGATGTTGTTATTTCAATGTTTCTTAATAATTCATTTTCTCGGAAATTTCTGATAAAATAAAAAATAATAATACATTTTACCAACAAATTAAACTGCCGTAATAACATTTATAAAAGTCTCATGTTTTGATCATTATTGTTCGCGTTTGGTCGATTTTAAACTTTAACCTTACTTTTTTTTTTTCTAATGCAGTTGACAGATATTTAGACAGTTGTCTTTTATGCCATAAGCAAGGGCTGCACTGACCATAGCACTATCCGGGGGTTCATGCAGCTTGAAGATAAGCTACGGATGCGGAGTAACAATACACCCACAACTCTGTACGATCATGTTAGACCGGGTCCTACAGTTTAAAGTGCATTCCGAACAATACCAAACATCTATGGCACCACCGGGTCTGGAAACCGAAACCAATAGTACCGAGCGCCAGAGCGCTAGCCACTCGGCCATCAAGCCCATTTTCATTTTAATTAATGTTGCATTTTGTCCAGAAGAAAACAATGAGGGTTATGTGGCAGATGTGTCGTTTTAGTGGTTTGTACATGCTTCAATTGGGTGTGGTCAAAATGAGTCCCGAGTACAAAAATACCATTTTTGACAAGCACACAAGAACGACATTAATACCACAATGAACTATAAACATTATTTAACATACATGTAGCATATTTCACGATATGCACTAAAAGATGAGTGGAAGAATTCCACTTCTAGCTCTCTTGATGAAAGATTGTTATTTTGCGCCAGTTGCGCCTTGCGTCCTGTCTGGCGGAGGTTCGATGCCAACTGAAATTTTCACCTGGACACACTCCTACAATGCATAGGAAGAAAACGGTTACGGTTGGAAACTCAGTAGGTGGAACCATGATTACAGTTATAGATTTAATGTTATCTTTGAAACTGCACATTTAAATCAACAAAACCGTAATTTTCGAAAAAAAGATATATTATTTATGAAAAGCAGGGTACAGAATTTGATATTAACTACAACTATGAATAAAAGTTGTTATATATCATATGTTAATTTTATATACGATGAATGTTATTTTTCTTTACTGTATTAAATTGCATAGTTATTATATTTTATAGTTATGTTAAAAAATTTATAAAATGTCAAAATGTTTAGAAATATCTCAACGCTTTAAACCAAATATTTCATTTAACTTGAAAGAGATTCAAGGCCACAATGTATAATTATATATTCTAGAATATAAAATGAAACAATTTTGAATACAAAATTATTCACAAAGTGTTTCATAACAGTTAAATGCAAATGCTTCTACTAGTCAAATGCAAATGTTCGTACGGAAACAATTTAATAAAAGCATTGCATATGTTAATGTCTTAGAAATTTGAAAATTCAAAGGATTAAACCTACTTCTTAAAATATTCTTAATCCAAACTCCTATTTCAAGTTCCGAAGTGGTGTTATTATTAAAATAAAATTAAATCTAGAATGTTAGAATGCATTTACTGATGAAAAAATAATATATAATTTTAAAAGAAACACTAGAATTTTTCTGTATTTTACAGCAAGAAATTTGCACATGTTTTTTTCTATTTCATGACATTAAAATTGTAATATCTGAAAATCAAATTTGTTAAACTGGTTGCATTATTTTTTTTTATCTGGTGATTTAAAAAAAATCACGAAAATTATAATTAGTTCTTCTTTAAATAAAAATGAAATATTAATTTAGTATATGAGATTTCATTAAATTACAATATTTATTACATATAAAACAATACCATTACTTTATTGTTATTTATTTTGGTTAGAAATCTATTCCCAAAGAAACCATAGGAGATATAAAATTCAATTCAATTTTCCCCCAAATCTGTTCAATGCCAGGTTATATATATATTATTATTATGCCAGTTCAATAAATGCCATATTAAGAGACACAACTTCATTTTTACGAATTAATTTGAAATAAGGAGAATCACATCGATGCATATGCATATTATAATAAAAAGTTGTGTAGAATTTTATATTATCAATCATCTTTCTATATACATGTATTCAATGCAATATGTGTAAATATAACACATATGATATACAAACACATATATTTATATTGTCCCATAAAACATATTCTCATCTCTTTTTTTCTGCAACATACAACACACTTAAATTTAAAAAGTTGTTTAATATCTCGTAGATTTTAAGCAGATTTCTTTTATTTCTTTTTTTTTTTCATTTTATTTATTTTTTGAAAAGAGAAAATTTAGCTGATTTCTTTTAGAAGTGAGATATATTATTACAATTTACATAGATATATAGATACCGGTAGATATTCACACAGATAAAGTTGAGATGTAACATGCTATATCGAAATTTATTTTTCTTTCTTGAACATTTTGTAGCTTAATAATTGCCAGGAAACAGAACCAACCAATCTTTCGAAGAATTGTCATCAATTTTACACTGTCTCGCGTTGGGGAACATATATTTTAATTTCTATATTGATTTTTATTTTTACAAATTTTTTCTCTGTACTTTTATATATTTTAATGAATTTTATGTATTTTTCAATCAGTTGATTAGTTTCATAGTCTAAAATTTCAATTTCTATGTAATATACTTAAACCCCGTAAATATGTATGCAATAGCTCAATTAGAATCATTCGATTACTATTAATGGTATTGTACAATGCACTTCACAATTATGTGTACAAGGGCAAGTGATTTCAATATTTAATGAGATTCGTAGGAGCTCTCTGCCGTAATTATTACCAGGGTCACTAGGTTTAGTATTACCACAAGAGCCCTTTGTTTACAACCCACTGTTAACCATTCTCATATCACAGCAACGACTATGTTACGTTTATCAATACAATGCAGTGCATCAATGTAGCAATATATGTTATGTGTATCATTTCAAATAAATAATCCCAGTGACTTGTATGCATTTACTTTTTAATTTTTAAAATACGTTGTATATTATTTTATTACGAGCTTAAATAAATCTATGTATTTAATAAAACTTCAAAAAAAAGTGATTAAAATCCTATTAATTTACATTAGTAATTATTTTTATAAATTATTGCGATTATGCCAAATTCGTAGGATATTGGTGTTGAAATTATTAAGGATCCATCATGTCTTTTCGAAACAAAAATATAGCCAATGTGGAAGTGTTCAAGGTTGATAGATCCCCTTTCAAGGAGGGAGTGACCCTTATGTTAGACATTGAATTGTGCAAGGTTTTTTTTTTCGAATGTTAGACTTCTTTACTGATAATGGGAGAGGGAAAAATGCACAATCATGAGTGTGCAGAGTCGAGTGAAGAGTTCCAAGCAGAACGGAAGTTACAAATACACTTAAACGAAATAGCTTTTAAGATGATTTTTAAATTATATATAACTGCGTTATGTGTTGCAGTTGTGCAGTGTTGTCTTAGCAAAATTTAATAAATTTGGCAGTCAAACATCACGTTTTTATTTTGAAAATAATTTACTTAGTGTCCATGAATAATAATGAATTAACGCCACACGCAATTCCTACCCTAATCTTTACTAGATTTATTCTCAATAACCATAGAAAATTTTAAAAATATTTTATTAAATTAAATTAAATATTATTTGCAAATTCAATACATACTATCAGAACGAATTATTTCAAGACTAGTCTTTCAAAATATTGAAATATGAATTAAATGTTTATCATATACATAATTAAGTTTCCTATTTTAGGAATAAACAACAAAAAGAACAAAATAACTGAATACAACGAAATTTTTAAGGAAACAATTTTTATGCATTTAAAAAAAACATTAAAAAAAAGTTCTCTAAATATTAATGTTGATATTAAAAGTAATTAACACAAATAATATATTAACATTGATATGAATAATTAGCTATTCTCTATTAAATTAAAATTTATTTAATATTGCCAATGCTTAACGTAGTATGTAGACTGACATTTTTTTAATCAATAGACGTCAAAATAACTTCAATAATGATGTTAACAACAAACATTTTTCAACGTTATCTGCAATTATTTTAGTTCGTTTAAATCAATTAATAATTTTATTATCTCCGACTGATGTTATAGAGATAGAATAGAATCCAAATGGTTGCCAGCATAAAAGAGTAATAAAATATTTAAATAAATTTGCAGATTACCATCGGAAACTAAGAAAACGTAAGAGAAAAAAAAAAATATTAAAAATTTAAAAAAAAAAAAATGAAATAAATAAAACGAGAATATTAAAAAAAAAAAAAAAGAAGAAAATCTGCTACGGCAAATTAGAAACGCCATAATCTGCACTCGATTTAGAAGCCAGTCTGTATCAAGCAGATGCGAATACAAAAAACAACAGTAATTACCTTTCACATAAAATTACAGCATTAGCACTTAACAGAGAGAGAGGGAACAATTTTAATCATCTCCTGGACCAGCAGCTGAGCTTGGGTGATGAATGGGTGTGCAGCCCGCCTAAATACTCTTTCCTCCCTCACCGTCGTCTACCCATTTGAGGCCCCCCTCCCCCTGCTCCTTCTTTAACTTTTTCGTTCTTTTCGTCTCATGATTTCAATTTACAAATCTGATCTGGATTCCAGCCAACAGCGATAAAGGAGAAAACCTCGCCGGCGACATCCCTTCTAAACAGGTAATTCGAGTCTGGACTTGTTCGCCGAGTTAATAATAAAGATTTTTCTGCGGGGATATGGACGGCGCGACGTGTTAAATGGATGATAAGTTGATGAAAACGGAAACAGAGAAAAATATATGTTGAAAGAATGTAGCTATTGGAGTTCTCTACGTTTAATTTTGTCGGATGAAAGTTTTCAAGACATTGATTTATATATTCCTTTCGCAATTTTACTTTATTGGAATAATCTTTTTTTATCGAAGAACTACAAAGATATTGATATATTTGTCTGATTTTTTTAATTAAATTAAATTTTGGTTGAAAAACATTCTTGTCAGCTGCATTTCATTTAAAAAAAATGTGTTTTTTTCTTGAAGCACAACATCTCGCCATTAATTTTCAATTTTAATTTTTTTTTTATTATTTATAATAAATAACTATACTGCTTATTAATAATGACTAGCTTCATCTTCATTATTCAGGGGGTAGCGGCCTTCTGGACAATTGCCTAGCGTTCTAGCCTTTGGTACCACAGGATCCAGGTTCGAATCCTGGCTGGGGCATTGATGTTTGTCAATGGTTCGGAATACACTTTAAATTGTACGTCCGAGTCTGTTTATCCCTCGTGTGCACAAGATGACTGTTTACAACCAAACCAAATCTTCATTGACCCAACAGTTCGATGTTGGGTCAAGGCCATCTGCCTACTGTCATATTTTGAGACTTGAGCTGTTTTTCTTTATGGGGGTAGGATTGTCAGCCCTACGCCCTATGCTAAATTATTTATTAGTACTATTTACTAAATTTATTTTAAATTACGTAGCATGTTTTGCGTATTGATTCTTTTAAAGGATATGGATAGTTAACTATTCAAACTTAAATTAAAATTAATTCACTAAAATTATTTACTATTACTATTTAATAAATTTATTTATTATTACTATTTAATACATTTATTTATTATTACTATTTACTGAATTTATTTATTATTACTACTTACTGAATTTATTTTAAATTACGTTGCATGTTTTATTTATTGATTCTTTTAAATAATATGATAGTTAGTTTTCAACGTTAAATTAAAATTATTCACTAATTAAAATAAATTTTGGCTGAAAAATATGCATGACGGATGTATGTGATTTATGAAAAAGTTTTTCTCTAAACATAATATCTTGCAATTCATTTTCAATGAAATGATTTATTTTTATTAAAACAATTTGAACGATGTATTTTTTATTATTTATTAGTAGAAAGGATTTGAACAATTTTTTTTTTATTATTTATTAGTAAAAACGATTGAAACGATTTATTTTTTATTATTTATTGTAAATAACTATACTGCTCATTAGTATTGCTGATTGGTTCTTTTTAAATGATATGGATAGTTAGCTATTCAACATTAAATCAAACTTAATTCATTGAATTCATTTATTATTGCTGATGCTCAACGTACGTAACCATAAATTATAGAAATCAAAATAACTTCATTAATGATGTTAATGATGAACTTTTTCAACGTTATCTCAATTCTTTTAGTTAGTTTAAATCAATTAATAATTTTATTATCTCCGACTGATGCTATCTGTATTTAATTAATTACTACCTGTCCTAGTGGGGGAAAAGAAAATAGAATCCAAATGGGCGATAGCATAAAAAAAGAGTAATAAAATAATTAATTAAATTTGCAGATTACCATCGGATACTGAGAAATGTAAGAGAAAAAATAAAAATATTAACAATAATAAAACAAAATAAAATAAATAAAACGAGAAAATTAAAAAAAAAAAAAAAAGAAATATGCTATGGCAAATTAGAAACTCCGTAATCTGTACTTTATTTAGAAGCCAGTCTGTTTCAAGCAGATGCGAATACAAAAAACAACCGTAATTACCTTTCACATAAAATTACAGCATTAGCTCTTAGGAGAGAGAGAGAACAAATTTTAATCATCTACTGGACCAGCAGCTGAGCCTGGGTGATGAATGGGGGTGCAGTCCGCCTAAATACTCTTCCCTCCCCCACCCCGACTACCCATTTGAGCCTTCCATCTTTAACGTTTTCGTTCTTTCGGTTCTCACGATTTCATTTATAAAATCTGATCTGGATTCCAGCCAACAACGATAAGGAAAACCTCACCGGCGACATCCCTTCTAAACAGGTGCTTCGAGTCTGGACTTGATCGCCGAGTTAATAATAAAGATTTTTCTGCAGGGATATGGACGACGCAACTTGTTATATGGATGACAAGTAGATGGAAAATGAAACAGAGAAAATATATGTTAAAAGAATGCAGCTATTAGAGTTCTCTTGCATTTAATTTTGTCGGATGAAAACTTTCAAGAAATTGATTTATATATTCTTTCGTAATTTCATATTATTGAAATAATGTTTTTATCCTTAAACTTCAAAGACTTTGGTACACAAGTGGGAGTTTTTTTTGATTAAAAAAAATTTTTTCATTGAAAATTACTCTTTGTCAGCTGTATGTGATTTATGAAAAATGTCTTTTTCTTTAAACACCACATCTCTCTATTTATTTTCAATTGAAACGATTTATTTTTATTATTTATATTAAAGAACTATACTGCTTAATAATAATGCTCTCTTCCCTGGTGTAACTATCTAATGGCCAATAGGCTAGCATTCTGGTAATCGGTATACAGGCTCCAAGTACGAATCCTGGCGGTGGCATGATATTTGTTAGTGTATTGAATCCACTTTAAACTGTAGGTATCGATCTGTTTTACCCTCATGTGAACAAGATGAACGTAGAGCGACAAACCAAATCTTCATTGTCGCAACAGTTAAACGGTGGGTCAAGGGAGACTGAAGATGTATTATTTTTATGGGAAAATATTGTCAGTCCTATGCCCAATAGTCATTAGACCGGGACCCAATGTTTAAAGGGTATTCCGGAAACTCTACAAATATCCATGGCACCGCCTGAACTCGAAAACGAAACTCTGACACACCAAGTGGTAGATCTCTAGTTTCTTGCCCATCAGCCGCAACGAAAAGTTAAATGATTTATTTATTATCCACTTCATCTCCGAAAGAAACTTTGTGAATTATTTTGCCAGAAAAATACAGAAATATATTCATTTAATATTGGATGATATCGAATTGCCAATACCGAAAAAGAATTTTTCATATACAAAATTATCATTGTTTCTTATTAAATATATAGCAACTTAAACTCAATTCAACACGTAGACATATATGAACGAACTTGATCAATTTTAATCAACTCCAATGATCATATTTATCCACCGCCCGTTTTATTAGCACAAAGGCTTTCGGAATTAAAATTGTTCACTAAAAGTTAATATTATTGCTATTTACTGAATTTATTTTTAAATTACGTTGCATGGTTTGTTTATTGGTTCTTTTAAATGATAAGAATAATTAGTTATTCAACATTAAAATAAAATTAATTCACTGAATGTATTTTTAATTGCTGATGCTTTACTTACGTAACCATAAATAATAGACATCAAAATAACTTCATTAATTATGTTAACAGCAAAACCTTTTCAATATGATCTCCAATTCATTTAATTCGTTTCAATCAATTAACAAATTTATTATTTCTTGACTATGTTTTCTGTGTATATTAATTGACTATTTACCTGTCTTAATGGGGAAGTAGAAAATAGAATCAAATGGGCGATAGCATAAAAGAGTAATAAAATATTTAATTAAATTTACAGATTACCATCGGAGACTGAGAAAACGGAAGAGAAAAATATTAACAAAAAAAAAAGTAAATAAATAAAAAAAGTAAAACGATAAAATTAAAAAAAAAAAGAAACAAATC
This sequence comes from Caerostris extrusa, assembly GCA_021605095.1. Lineage (NCBI taxonomy): Eukaryota > Metazoa > Arthropoda > Arachnida > Araneae > Araneidae > Caerostris > Caerostris extrusa. The sequence continues at coordinate 87,479 of BPLR01012487.1, forward strand.
TGCTACGGCAAATTAGAAACCCCATAATCTGTACTCGGTTTAGAAGCCAGTCTGTATCAAGCAGATGCGAATGCAAAAACAACAGTAATTACCTTTCACATGAAATTACAGCATTAGCTCTTAAGAGAGAGAGAGGGAACAATTTTAATCATCTCCTAGAATAGCAGCTGAGCTTGGGTGATGAATGCAGCCCGCTTAAATACTCTTCGCCCCCCGACTACCATTTTGAGCCCTCCACCCCCAACAACTGCTTCTTTAACGATTCCGTTCTTTGGGCCTCATGATTTCAATTTATAAATCTGATCTTGATTCCAGCCAACAGCGATAAAGGAGTAAACCTTGCCGGCGACATCCCTTCTAAACAGGTGATTCGAGTCTGGACTTGTTCGTTGAGTTAATAATGAAGATTATCTATATTAAATGGATGATAAGTAGATGGAAAATGAAACAGAGAAAAATATATGTTGAAAGAATGTAGCTATTAGAGTTCTCTTCATTTAATTTTGTTGGATGAAAACTTCCAAGAAATTGATTTATAGACTGCTTTCGTAATTTTACGTTATTGAAATAGTATGTTTTTAGCTATGATCTTGAAAGATTGATATATATATTTTTTATTTGAGATATATTTTGGCTGAAAAATATTCTTTACTGCTGTATATGTTTAATAAAAATTTGTTTTTTATCTTTAAAGCACATCTCACCATTCATTTTCAATTAAAGCGATTTTTGTTTTATTTATAGTAAATCACTTTATTGCTTAGTAATAATGACTAATTTCTTCTTCGTTGGCACAAAAGTCCCATTTTGGGTCAGAATTATCTAGAGACAGGATACAGGTTATCTAGAGACAGTTTTTTAATTGGTAGGTAGTCAGCCCTACACCCAATAGTCATATTTGGCCGGGACCCGCTTTTTAAAGGGGATTCCGAACCTCGACAAATATCCATGGCACCGTCTGAACTCGAACCCGAAACCTGACGCACCAAATGGTAGATCTCTAGTTTCTTTCCCATCAGACCGCAACGAAAAGTTAAATGATTTGTTTATTATCGACTTCCTCTCCGAAAGAAATTTTTGAATTACATTGCCATAAAAAAAAAAATATATTCATTTAATACTGGATGATATCGAATTGCCATTATCGAAAAAGAATTTTTCATGTTCAAAATTGTCACTGCTTCTTATTAAATATGTAGCAACTTAAACTCAATTCAACATGTAGACAGATATGAATGAACTTGATGGATTTGAATGAATTCCATGATCAGAATTATCCCTCACCCGTTTTATTAGCAGAAAAGCTTTCGGAATTAAAATTATTAACTGAATTAATTTATTATTACTATTTGAATTTATTTTAAATTACGTTGCATGTTTTGTTTATTACCTTTGTTAAATGCTATGAATTGTTAGCTATTCAACTTTAAATTATAATTAATTCACTAAATTTATTTATTATTGCTGATGCTAAACTTACGTAAACATAAATCATAGACATCAAAATAACTCATTAATGATGCTAACAACAAACATTTTCAGCATTATCTCCAATTAGTTTAATTCGTTTAAATCAATTAATAGTTTTATTATCTCTCTGACTTATGCTATCTATATATTAATTAATTATTTACCAGTCCTAATGGTGAAAAAGAAAAATAGAATCCAAATGGGTGATAGCATAAAAGAATAATAAAATATTTAATTAAATTTGCAGATTACCATCGGAGACTGAGAAAACGTAAGAGAAAATAAAATATTAAAAAAAAAAAACGTCAATAAATAAAACGAGAAAATTAAAAAAGAAAGAAGGAAATCTTCTTCTGCAAATTAGAAACCGCATAATCTGTACTCGATTTAGAAGCCAGTCTGTATCAAGCACATGCGAATACAAAAAACAACAGTAATTACCTTTCACATAAAATTACAGCATTAGCTCTTAAGAGAGAGATAGGGAACAATTTTAATCATCTCCTAGAATAGCAGCTGAGCTTGGGTGATGAATGGCGGTGCAGTCCGCTTAAATACTCTTCGCCCCCCGACTACCATTTTGAGCCCTCCACCCCCAACAACTGCTTCTTTAACGTTTTCGTTCTTTGGGCCTCATGATTTCAATTTATAAATCTGATCTGGATTCCAGCCAATAGCGATAAAGGAGAAAACCTTGCCGGCGACATACCTTCTAAACAGGTGATTCGAGTCTGGACTTGTTCGCCGAGTTAATAATAAAGATTTTCGCAGGGATATGGACGACGCGACGTGTTAAATGGATGATAAATAGATGAAAACGGAAACAGAGAAAAATATATGTTGAAAGAATGTAGCTATTAGAGTTGTCTTCATTTAATTTTGTCGGATGAAAACTTTCAAGAAATTGATTTATATATTCCTTTCGTAATTTTTACTTTATTGGAATAATATTTTTTTATCGGTGATCTTTAAAGGCATTGTTACATATGTGTTTTTTAATTAAAGTAAATTTTGGCTGAAAAATATTCTTGTCTGCTTCATATAATTTATGAAAAAATGTGTTTTTTTTTTTAACAGAACATCTTGCAAGTAATTTCAACGAAACGATTAATTTTTTTTTAAAAAGATTTGAACGATTTATTTTTTATTATTTTTTAGTAAAAACGATTGAAACTATTTATTTTTCATTATTTATTGTAAATACCTATACTGCTCATTGGTTTTGTTTATTGGTTTTTTTAAATGATATGAATAGTTAGCTATTCAACTTAATTTAAAATAGTTCACTCAATTTATTTATTATTGCTTTTTACTGAATTTATTTTAAATTATGTTGCATGATGGGCTTATTGGTTCTATTAAATGATATGAATAGGCTATTCAACATTAAATTAAAATTAATTCACTGAATTTACTTATTATGCTTAAAGATGTAACCATAAATAACTTCATTAATAATCTTAACAACAAACATTTTTAACGTTATCTCCAATTCTTTTAATTCGTTTCAATAAATTAATAAATTTTTCATCTCCGACTAATGTTATCTAAATATTAATTAATTATTTACCTGTCCTAATGGGAAAGAAGAAAATAGAATTCAAATGGGAGATAGTATAAAAGAGTAATAAAATATTTAATTAAATTTGCAGATTACCATCGGAGACTGAGAAAACGTAAGAGAAAAATTAAAATTTTAAAACAAAATAAAATAAATAACACGAGAGAATTAAAAAAAAAAAAATATGCTACTGCAAATTAGAATCCCCATAATCTGTACTCGATTTAGAAGCCAGTCTGTATCAAGCAGATGCGAATACAAAAAACAACAGTAATTACCTTTCACATAAAATTACAGCATTAGCTCTTAACAGAGAGAGAGAGAACAATTTTAATCATCACCTGGAGCAGCAGCTGAGCTTGGTGATGAATGGGGGTGCAGCCCTGCCTAAATACTCTTCGCCCCCCTGACTACCCCTTTTAGCCCTCCATCTCCCACCTCCTTCTTTAACGTTTTCGTTCTTTGGGTTTCATGGTTTTAATTTATAAATCTGATCTGGATTCCAGCCAACAACGATAAAGGAGAAAACCTTGCCGGCGACATCCCTTCTAAACAGGTGATTCGAGTCTGGACTTGTTCGCCGAGTTAATAATAAAGATTTTTCTGCAGGAATATGGACGACTCGACGCGTTAAATGGATGATAAGTAGATGGAAAATGAAACAGAAAAATATATGTTGAAAGAATGTAGCTATTAGAGTTCTCTTCATTTAATTTTGTTGGATGAAAACTTCCAAGAAATTGATTTATAGACTGCTTTCGTAATTTTACATTATTGAAATAGTATGTTTTTATCTATGATCTTGAAAGATTGATATATAATTTTTTTTTTTATTTGAGATATTTGGCTGAAAAATATTCTTTACTGTTGTATATGATTAATAAAAAAATTTGTTTTTTATCTTTAAAGCACATATCACAATTCATTTTCAATTAAAACGATTTATTTTTTTATTTATAGTAAATCACTTTATTGCTTAGTAATAATGACTAGTTTCTTCTTCGTTGGCACAACAGTTCCATTTTGGTCAGAATTATCTAGAGACAGGATATGTTTTTTTACTTGGTAGGTAGTCAGCCCTACGCCCAATAGTCATATTTGGTTGGTACCGACTTTTTAAAGGGATTCCAAACCTCTACAAATATCCATGGTACCGTCTGAACTCGAACCCGAAACCTGACGCACCAAATGGTAGATCTCTAGTTTCTTTCCCATCAGACCGCAACGAAAAGTTAAATGATTTGTTTATTATCTACTTCCTCTCCGAAAGAAATTTTTAAATTGCATTGCCATAAAAGCAGAAATATATTCATTAAATACTGGATGATATCGAATTGCCATTATTGAAAAAGAATTTTCATGTTCAAAATTGCCACTGTTTCTTATTAAATATACACTGAAGTGACAAAAGTCATGGGATACCTCTTAATATCGTGTCGGCCCTCCTTTCGCCCGGCGAAGTGCAGCAACTCGACGTGGCATGGACTCAACAAGTCGTTGGAAGCCTTCTGCAGGAATATTGAGCCATGCTGTCTCGATAGACGTCCATAATTGTGAAAACGTTGATGGTGCAGGATTTTGGGCACGAACAGACCTCTCGATGATGTCCCATAAATGCTCGATGGGATTCATGTCGGGCGATCTAGGTGGCCAGATCATTCGTTGGAATTGTCCAGAATGTTCTTCAAACCAATCGCGAACAGTTGTGGCCCGGTGACATGGCGCATTGTCATCCATAAAAATCCCATCGTTGTTTGGGTACATGAAGTCCATGAATGGCTGCAAGTGATCTCCAAGTAGCTGAACATAAGCATTTCTAGTCAATGTTCGGTCCAGTCGCACCAGAGGACCAAGTCCATACCATGAAAAACAGCCCACACCATTACGGAGTCACCACCAGCTTGAACAGTGCCTTGCTGACAGTTTGGGTCCATGGCTTCGTGGGATCTGCGCCACACTCGAACCCTACCATCAGCTCTTACCAACTGAAATCGTTACTCATCGGACCAGACCACGGTTTTCCATTCATCTAGGGACCAACCGATATGCTCACGTGCCACGAGAGTCGCTGCAAGCGATGTCGTTCTATCAGTAAAGGCACTCGAGTCGGTCTTCTGCTGGAATAGCCCAAGAATGCCAAATTTCTCCGCACAGTTCTAACAGACAAGTCCCTTGTACGTCCCACATTGATTTCTGCGGTTATTTGACGCAGTGTTGCTTGTCTGTTAGAATTTACGACTCTTTGCAGACGTCGCCGGTCTCGCTCGTTAAGTGCAGGCGGTCGACCACTGCGCTGTCCATGGTGGGATGTTATGCCTGAAATTTCATACTCTCGGCACACTCTTGACACAGTGGATCTGGGAATGTTGAATTCCTAACAAAATTCCTTGAATTCCCTCCCCGAAATGGCATGACCCATGCGTCTAGCTCCAACTAACATTCCGCGTTCAAAGTCTGTTAATTCCCGTCGTGCGGTCATCATCACGTCAAAACCTCTTCACATGAATAACTTGAACAGAAATGAAAGCTCTGCGACAGCACTGCGCATTTATACCTGTTCTACGCGATGCTACTGCCATCTGAAAATTTGCACATTGCTATCCCATGACTTTTGTCACTTCAGTGTATAACAACTTAAACTTAATTCAACATGTAGACCAATATGAACGAACTTGTTGGATTTGAATGAATTCCATGATCTGAATTATCCCCCCACCCGTTTTTATTAGCACCAAAGCTTTCGGAATTAAAATTATTAACTGAATTAATTTATTATTACTATTTGAATTTATTTTAAACTACGTTGCATGTTTTGTTTATTAACTTTTTAAATGCTATGAATTGTTAGCTACTCAACTTTAAATTATAATTAATGCACTGAATTTATTTATTATTGTTGATGCTAAACTTACGTAAACATAAATCATAGACATCAAAATAACTTCATTAATGATGCTAACAACAAACATTTTCAGCATTATCTCCAATTAGTTTAATTCGTTTAAATCAATTAATAGTTTTATTATCTCTGTGACTTATGCTATTTATATATTAATTAATTATTTACCAGTCCTAATGGGGAAAAAGAAAATAGAATCCAAATAGGTGATAGCATAAAAGAGTAATAAGATATTTAATTTAATTTGCAGATTATCATCGGAGACTGAGAAAACGTAAGAGAAAAATAAAATATAAAAAAAAGTCAATAAATAAAACGAGAAAATTAAAAAAAAAGAAAGAAGAAAATCTGCTACATCAAATTAGAAACCCCATAATCTGTACTCGATTTCGAAGCCAGTCTGTATCAAGCAGATGCGAATACAAAAAACAACAGTAATTACCTTTCACATAAAATTACAGCATTAGCCCTTGAGAGAAAAAGAGGGGACAATTTTAACCATCTCCTGAAATAGCAGCTGAACTTGGGTGATGAATGGGGGAGGGGGGCAGCCCGCCTAAATACTCTTCGCCCCCCCCGACTACCATTTTGAGCCCTCCACCCCAACAAATGCTTCTTTAACGTTTTCGTTCTTTGGGCCTCATGATTTCAATTTATAAATCTGATCTGGATTCCAGCCAACAACGATATAGGAGAAAACCTTGCGGGCGACATCCCTTCTAAACAGGTGATTCGAGTCTGGACTTGTTCGCCGAGTTAATAATAAAGATTTTCTGCAGTGATATGGAAAGACGCGGCGTGTTAAATGGATGATAAGTAGACGACAACGGAAACAGAAATATGTTGAAAGAAATAGCTATTGAAAAATATATATGTTAAAAAAATATATATGTTGAAAGAATGTAGCTATTGGAGTTCTCTGCATTTAATTTTGTCCGATGAAACCTTTCAAGAAATGGATTTATATATTACTTTCGTATTTCTGTATTATTGAAATAATATTTTTTATTGATAATCTTCAGTCATTGATACATACGTGGAAGTTTTTTTAATTAAAATATATTTTGGCTGAAAAATATTCTTGTCTGCTGTATATGATTTATAAAAACTGTGTTTTTACTTTTTAAAATACAACATCTCACCATTGATTTTCAATTGATTTGAATTATTATGATGTGATTGTTTTTTATTATTTATAGTAAATAACTATACTGCTTATTAAAGATGGCTAGCAGAAACATATAAAATCACAAATGAAATAAATATAAATCAGAAATTGATTTATATTCCTTTCGTAATTTTACATTATTTTTTATCTATAATCTTTAAAGCTATTGATATATAAGTGGGATCGTTTTAATTAAATAATATTTTGGTTGAAAAATATTGTCTGCTGTATATGATTTAAAAAATGTGTTTTTTCTTTATACACAACATCTCGTCATTCATTTTCAATTGAAAAGATTTATTTTTTTTATTATTTATATTAAATAACTATTCTGCTAATTAATAACGATTAGCTAAATAAATTATTTACAATCTACTTTTCTCCGAAAGAAAATTCTTGAAATTCATTACCATAAAAAGAATAGAATATTAATAGAACTATTTTCATTTAATATTGGATGATATAGAAGATTCAATTGGCATTATCAAAAAATAATTTTTCATTTTCAAAAACTATTATTCTTATTGAATAAATACATAGCAACTTCAGCTGAATTTAATACATAGACAGATATGAATGAGTGTCATGGATATGATTGAACTGCGTCCCTTTTTATTAGCACAAAGAATTATATATTTATATGTCGCTTTCACGCCTAAAATATCATAAACTAACGGAAAATTGCTTACTACAAAATTATGCAACAAAAAGTTTGTTTAATATAATATTTTGTAGATAATACCAGATTTTAGCTTGTTTTATAATTTTAATTTTATATTAATTAAATTTTATGTGGATTAATCGTCATACTAAGAAAATGGAATTTTAAAATTATTGATTATAATTGACCTAATTTTATTACTGCTGATGTTTAACTTACATAAACATAAATAACAGACATCAAAATAAATCAATTAACGATGTTAACAACAAACTTTTCAACGTTATCTCCAATTTTTTAAATCAATTAATAAATTTACTATCTCCGACTGACATTATCTATATATTAATTAATTATTTACCTGTCTTAATGGGGGAAAAAGAAAAATAGAATCCAAATGGTCGATAGCATAAAAGAGTAATAAAATATTTAATTAAATTTGCAGATTACCATCGGAGACTGAGAAAACGTAAAAGAAAAGTAAAATATTAAATAAATAAATAAAACTAGTAAATTAAAAAAAAAAAAAAAAAAAAAAAAAAAAAATCTGCTACTGCAAATTAGAAACCCCATAATCTGTACTCGATTTAGAAGCCAGTCTGTATCAAGCAGATGCGAATACAAAAAACAACAGTAATTACCTTTCACATAAAATTACAGCATTAGCTCTTAAAAAGAGAGAGAGGGAACAATTTTAATCATCTCCTGGACCAGCAGCTGAGCTTGGGTGATGAATGGGGTGCAGCCGGCTAAATACTCTTCGCCTCCTCCCGCCCCTCCACTGAATACCCTTTGAGCCCTCCACCCCCCACCTCCTTCTTTAACGTTTTCGTTCTTTGGGTCTCATGGTTTCAATTTATAAATCTGATCTGGATTCCAGCCAACAACGATAAAGGAGAAAACCTTGCCGGCGACATCCCTTCTAAACAGGTGATTCGAGTCTGGACTTGTTCGCCGAGTTAATAATAAAGATTTTCTGCAAGGATATGGACGACGCGACGTGTTAAATGGATGATAAGTAGATGAAAACGGAAACAAAGAAAAATATTTGTTGAAAGAATGTAGTTATTAGAGTACTCTGCATTTAATTTTGTCGGAGGAAAACTTTCAAGAAATTGATTTAGATATTCCTGTCGTAATTTTACTTTATTAATTATTTTTTTTATCTATTATCTTCAAAGGTTAACATAAGTGGGATTTTTTAATTAAAATATATTTTGGTTGAAAAATATTCTTGTCTGCTGTATATGATTTATGAAAAATGTTTTTCTTTAAACAAAACATTTCGACATTCATTTTTAGTTGAAGCGATTTATTTTTTATTATTGATAGTAAATAACTATATATGCTTATTAATAATGACTAGCTTCTTCTTCTTTGGCGTAGCGGCCTGATGTCCAATTGGTTAGCGCTCTGACCTTTGGTACCACAGGCTCAAGGTTCTACTCATGGCGGTAGAATGAATGCTTGGGAGTGTTTCGAATCCACCTTAAACTGTAGGTCACGGTCTGTTTAACTCTCGTGTGTGCAAGATGACCATAGAGCCACAAATAAAATTTTTATTTTCGCAACAATTCCATGTTGGGTCAAGGCCATCTGCCTACTGGTAAATTTTGGGACTGGGGATGCTTTCTTTTACGGGGTTGGGTTGCCAGCCCTACGTCCAACAGTCATACTAGACAGTTACCTACTGTTTAAAGTGGATTCCGAGCCTCTACAAACATCCATGGTACCGCCAGAACTCGAACCCTAAACTTGTGACACCAAGTGCCAGATCTCTAGTTGCTTGCCCATCAGGCCCCAACAAAAAGTTAAATGATTTATTCATTATCTATTTCCACTGTGAAAGATAATTTATGAATTACATTGCCATGAAACAGCAGAAATATATTCATTTAATATTGGATGATGTCTAAGATTGAATTGGCATCGTCAGAAAATAATTTTTCATATTCAAAATTATCATTGTTACTTATTAAATGTATAGCATTTTAAACTCAATTAAACACGTAGACAGACATGAATGAACCTGATGGACATGAATGAACACCACTCCTTTTATTAGCACAAAGGATCATCATAATCATAGCTTTTTGAAAATTACGTATTACAAAATTATTCAACAAATAGTTTGCTTACCATCAGATTTGTTTGCGTACCTATGTTGTTGATTTTGTTGTTGTTACCTATGCCTTTATAGGAACTCAATCCATACAAATTTGATCACTTACCTAGAAACAAAAAAGAACATAATGTCAGTTTTTATTTTGTGTTATAACGTTGCTTTTATATTATTTCAATTTGATGTGGATTAATCAACATACTAAGAAAATGGAATTCAAAAATTATTGCCATGGCAGAAATAGTGCAAAACCATACACTTTCGAAACTTGTAAGAACCACTTAAGTGCATCGAGATTTTTTATTTTCAATTCATTATTAACATTAATAAAATTTCTGATTCGTAAAATGTTTTTTGATATGAAAAAAATTTCATTAAAAAGTTTTATTGCATTTTCCCTCACTTTTAAGTGAAACTCTTTGAGGTTAATTTTTAATGAAAACTGGAATAAAATATCTTATTTTTAGTTAAAAGAACAAAAATATATTTCCAATTCATTTATTGACGAAGTAAAATAGTCAAATGTTTATAATTTGAATAATTGTTTTCATGAAATATATGATAGATAAATATCTATCAATTCATATTTATCTGGGTTATAATTTTGATTTTTATATAATTTCAATTGTATACGGATTAATCAACATGCTAAGAAAATGGAATTATGATACATTTAAACTTTTAATAACTGAGGGAAAAGAAAAATTGAGTTAATGATCTTTAAACTATACATACTTAAAAAAAAATTTTGTTGATTAGATAATAAATAAATTTTCATGAATATTACGAAGAAGGCGAAATGTGACAGTGGAAGGAATAAATCACCAAATATCCAAATTCAAATAAACAATTGAATATAAATTATATATTCTCTTAAATTTCGAAAAAATACCACTGTCATCAATCCAAAGCGAAAAACTACTTGAAAATATAGCATTTGCATCCACTAGAAAGGAATATTTAATCTAATATTTGATCCTAATTAGTTACCTTATATCAATTGAATATTATCTAGTGCAATGCAAATGTGAGCCAATTATCCATGGAATAGTAAGATTATTGCCTTGTAACAAACAGTCTTCCCCAATTTTCACTTTTGTTGATGAATAGCAAGCACCATGCTTTGTAATATAGGAAATTCGAATTCTACATGTATCAGTGCCGAAAGAGTGGATGCTAATTGATGGAAATAAAATAGTCATAATTCTTCACTTATATATATAATTTGTCATTATATTGATAGTTAGTAAAAATATTATCTAATAATTATTTAGATTTCGTATGTTGCATAACATTTTACAGCATCTACTAATAAAAGGAAGAAATTCAATTGGATCCAAGATTAAGAAAAATCATTTCATATTATTAAATATCACGATTGCATTACTCCATGGAAAAAAAGACACTTCAAGAGAAGATTAGTGCAGAATTTTCAATAAAGACGCATTGTCCTTCAATCATAACCTTTTTTATTTAATCAGCAAGAAAAATTCGAATAACAGCTTCTTATGCAAAATAGACAATAATCTAAATAATTATTTTTTAGTAAGAATATTAATAATTATCCTCATAACTTTGCATTAAGTTCGTTTCATAATCGAAAATTTATATTAAAACTTAATTATCATCGAAAACTAAATTACATCGGAAAATAATTGTTTACATTAAGTAAAGTTAGTCAAAATTATAAATTAATGTGAAAAAAGACTGATTAATTTGAAAGAATGTTTAACATTAAATCATACTTCTTTTTTTAATATAATTCAAGTTGTTACTAATGTTAATATTTCAATTACACTAAAGTTAACTATGCGTGCTTTTTGCCAAATCCAAGGGGCAGACCAAAATTTGTATGTTAATAATTTAGAGAAAACAAATCCAAATTTAGGATGTAACTAAAATTATTGTTATTACGCACTGAATTATTCATTGAAACTCTGTTTTGATTCAACATAAATCATTTTTCTATCATATTTACATTTCTCCAGAATATAGAAAATATTTTTGAGGCAAAATTCCTATATCTATAGAATAGAAGTGGTATTGAAAACACACAGAATAGAAGTGGTATTCAACACGGTTTTTCGCACCTCATTATTAAAGCTTTATTTTTATTGAAAATATTTCTTTAAAAGAAAAGTCTAAAATATATTCATTTCCCTTATTGCATGACAATCCCATTTGAAAATGAATATTATTCTATTTAATCACATAGACAAATTCAGAAATTGAAATGAATACAAAATATATAATGAATATAAATATATACCGTTAAGCTGTACGAAAGGTAACAGAAAACTAGTACAGGCCAAAATTAAAGTCAAAGTATAAAATATTTATCGTGATACAAAATTTTTTTTATGACATAAAAAAAAAAAAAAAATGTCAAAGTTTTGGAAATAGGGGGAGCAACCGCAGAAAAAAAGTAATCAATTTTTTTAAACAAATTTTTCTGAGTGTATTGATTTTGTAACAACATGCAGAGACGCTTAAAATGTAAAAATGTATTTACGAAAATATTCTAAAATTTGTTTGAAGAAAACAATATTATTTACTTTATGAAATATTATGAACACATACTTAGAAATATTAGCATTTAGAACCAAACGTCAACTATTTTTCTTAGAAAATTATTTAATTAAAAGTATTGCATGTAATTCCATCCAAATCTACAGTAATTCAATTTCTCAAATGAACACTACGAATTCCTGAACTTCAATCGAATGGAGGTAATTTCGACTCGAAAATCACCACCCGAATGTACATCTCTAAGTGTGAACCCTAAAAAAATCCCAATTACTCTAGTTTTAACTTGCAGTTAATTAAAAACAGGTATTCTGAATCACACTATTTTTAATTGCCTCGCGAGCTTACGTGTAAGATAACGCTAATGTGTTCAAGAAAGCAAAACATGCACTCGCGCTGGGATGGTAATTTATACGCATCTGCTTTCTTTTTAATTGCCTTTGATTGAAGAGCCAGAGAAAATTAATTGAATAGCTGTAAACTATTTGCAGGTGGAAATTCTTCCAGAAGGTTATTTATTGTAGAGTTTGGTAATCTGTGGTCAAGGAATTCTTTTCGACAAGATGTTCTTGGATTTTACTTCTAGCTTATTCCGGATTTAGTATAAATCTCATTTAGTAAAAATTAAACATTTTGCCTTTGTTATACACACTTTTACAAAAATAATTTAACTATAAACATCATATAAATTTTGGAGTACTGTTATGTGGGTACATTAATTGTTTATAAAAGTTTGGCAAATATTAAAAAATAAGAATTAAATATAGGTGCGTGTTAAGCTTCTCTTAATATAAAACTGCTTATTTTGAAAACGTTATCTGTAATTATATGTAAATTTTCCAGCATTGTAGGCTGTAATTTATACGTATATGATTACTTTTAATTGTTTGATTGAAGAGAAAGATAAAATTAATTGAATAGCTGTAAACTATTTGCTGGTGGAAATTCTTGCAAAAGGTTATTTATTGTAGTGTTTGGTAAACTGTGGAATTTCTTTCGACAAGACGTTCTTGGATTTTACTTCTAGCTTTTTCCGGATTTAGTATCAAATCTCATTTGGATAAAATAGGTTGTATTTGATAAGTTCTTTGTTATACACACTTTTACAATTTTTTTTTTATATAAACATCATATGCATTTCAGAATACTGTTATGTGGGTACATTATTTGTTTATAAAAATAAGATAATAATTAAAATTACTATTAAATTAATTACACATTAAAAAATAAGAATTAAGTATAGCTGCGTATTAAGATTGTACTGTTTATTTTGAAAATGTTATCTGTAATTATATGTAAATTTTCCAGCATTTTTGGAGGTAATTTATACGTAACTGTTTTCTTTTTAAATGCCTTTGATTGAAGAGCCAGAGAAAATTAATTGAATAGCTGTAAACTATTTACTGGTGGAAATTCTTGCAAAAGGTTATTTATTGTAGAATTTGGAAATCTGTGGTCAAGGAATTCTTTCCGACAAGACGTTCTTGGATTTTGCTTCTAGCTGACTCTGGAGTCAGTATCAAATCACATTTAAAAATTAAACATTTGTCTTTGATAAGTTATCTTTTATAAACACTGTTAATATATACTTGTTTAATATACACACTTCAAGCGTAACTCAAACACTAATAAATATTTTTGTTATACGTATAGTGTATGCATAAAATATTTATGTGAACTAAATATTTTATGCATACACATCATATGCATTTCAGAAAGCTATTATGTGGGTCATTATTGGTTGTAAAAGTTTGGCAAATATTAAAAAATAAGAATTGAACATAACAGTGCTTTAAGCTTCTCTCAATATAAAACTACTCATTTTGAAAGTGTTTAGTTATATGATATTTTTTTAAAAGAAGAACAGTGATTATTATGCTGTAATCCATATTAATAATTTTTAACCCATAAAATATGCATTTATTGGGTCGTAAATCAAAACATTAAAATATAATCATCTTTTGCGGTATTGGATTTTTTTGCTTTCATTAATTCATTGTATTATTATGTCGAGTGCATTGAATTATCCAGTCATTGTTTATCTCTATTATACAGGATTTAAATTAACTAAAGATTTAAAACTAAAAGCAATTAAAAAAAACTGAAAACAAAACAAATTACTTGGAAGTGAAGAAGAATTATTCATATTTAAATTAATCAAATTATTTAAAAAAAAAAAAATTTCTTCTGTGTTTTTAAAAGAACAGAAATTAGATAGAGAAAAAAAATAAATTATCATTGATTCAATTTTTAATACTTTTTAAATATTTTATCAATAGACGGGGTTTTTTTTTTACATTAAATGAAAAAATGAGTTTTTATTTAAATAAGTGAGATTAATTTACATTAGTGAATTATTTATATCAAACAATGGAATTATAAGTGCAATTAATTATAATTTATTTTCAATAAATGTAATTTTTTTTTCTCTTTAGACAACTTTTTGTGTCAAAGTATTTTTTGTTATTTGTGTTAACCTAAAGTTTCTTTTAATATGATAAATGTTTATTTTCTTCGCTTTGTATAAAACACTTGTTAACTTTAAATTTAGTTTTTTAATTTTATTTTTTACACTTGAGACGCATATTTAAAAATATTTTTTTCAGATTAAATAAGATTAAAATAAAATTTTGTATTCATAAAGAACACATGTACACTGTATTTAATGTCCTACTAATGCATTGTTATATAAGACACAATTAGCATCGAACAAATGATAACCAAACCAAAGGCAAGAAAAGGAAGAATAATATAATGGTCACTATAATCCAAGAGTACTTTTATCGAAAACTGATAAAAGCGCTTAATGAGGCAACACAATTCTTCTTAACGATTATTTCTTGCTTTTTACTTGTATTTAAAATTCTACTTTTTATATTTAGTGCTAAGTTGTATTAAGGATTCAATTAATGTTCTCAATCATTACTATTTACTTCGTAGAAATACCATTTTAACAATAACATTAATTGCGCAATTATTAAGAATTGTTTATATGATTTCTTTAAATAGTATAAATCTACAAATTTTTGGAATGAAATCATTAAAACAAGTAATATATATATATATAAAAATTATTAAGTCAATTCCTACTTTTTTTTTTTCACTATATTACAGAAAGTCCTTTATAATATAAATTTTCATTCCTTTTTTAAGTTTATCTGGCGGCATCTATTGGCAGATATATGCAACTTAAATCTAAAAATATAATTAATTAATTAAATTCAATTACTGAATTAATATTGAAAAAACTGTATTAACATCCAGTGTCATCCACTACAAGTTCAAAAAAATTGTATTTCAGCTTCAGTGGTTGAATAAAAGTTATTTTATTAACGATTGAAAATTTGAACAAGATATATATAGGGAGAGTGTGAGCTAATAGAAGGAATTGAAAAATTGCTACAAGATATCCAGGTATTACTTTATTTAAATTGACAATTACCTAAATTAAAAAAATAAATTATTTAAAATTTAAGATAAATAATTTAAATTATCCTTCTTAATGTTATATATCCATATTTTAAAATTGAAATAGACAAATACTATATTGAATATAAATTTGTTTAAATATGCTCTTGTTCACTGTATTAATAGCAAGGTGTTCAAACGTACTTTTTAGGGAGGACAGTCCTTCTTCCGTAAATCATGACCACCTTAGAAAAACTATGATCTCCCTACATGTAAGCCTTTCGATATTTGAAGATTCATTTATTCAATTCACGCAGAGTCAATCCTTTGTGTGTGATATGACATGTTTGGATTTGACATGCAAATTCGCCATGGTCGGTTCAAATAAGTGGCTCTCCGCACAGACCTTCATAAAGTACGCTACAATTTTAACTGTGCAAAAAAATGTGCCGCATTGAAATAAAATATGGCACATAAGCAGGGCTGGGTTTAGATGAAAAGAGGCCCTAGGCTATTCCACTTATGAGGCCCTTTCACAAGTTTTTTAAGATTGTAAATTGCATGAGAGATAATAAAATACATCATTACTATATATATCAATATGATAAACGAAGCATGTTGTGATTGGTACTAATCTTTATAAAAATGTGGCACGGATAATAAATAAAAACAAGTAATAAAAAAAAAAAATTTTAAGTCAATTCCTACTTTTTTTTTTTTTCACTATATTGCAGAAAGTCCTTTATAAATAATTTTCATTCATTTTAAGTTTATCTGGCGTCATCTATTAGTAGATATATGCAACTTAAATCTAAAAAAAACTAAAATGAATTAATTAAATTTAATTACTGAATTAATATTTGAATAAACTGCATTAACATCAAGTGTCATCCCCTACACGTACCAAAAATTTTATTTGACCCTGAGTGGATGATTAAAAAGTATTTTATTGACGATTGGAAATTTGAACAAGATATATATAGGGAGAGTGTGAGCTAATAGAAGGAATTGAAAAAAGGAAAACAAAATGTTAATACTTTTTATATAATAAATTAAATATGAATTGAAAAAAAGTCGAGAACACTTATTTGGACATTTATTCTCAGCACCATATATAGTACTTGTACAATAACTAATCATACATAACCAACAACGTTTACAAAAAAACAAAATTCAAATAATAAAAATCTTTGACTACGAAAATAATTATTGTTAGCATACATTTTTACATTTGTTTATTAGTCATGTGTGTAGAATTTCTCCTTATTTTCGATTCAGTGTTTTACTGTTTACTGTTTTTAGAATAGTGTAATTCTCATTTTGCTAACAATTTGAATGTATGCCCCTCTTGATCTTGAGGCCCTAGGCTGAAGCCCAGTTAGCCTATAGGTAAATCCGGCCCTGTACATAAGCCCTCAATAGATTCACTTCATTTTCAGAAAATATTCAATTTCACAAAATGAAGCAAAATTTTTATTTTATTAATTCAATATTTATCTAATATATATTATTACAAGTATATTTAAGAATCTATACAATCATGTTATTAACAAAGGTGTAACATAATTTAAATCTAAAATTTAGTGCTTTTAATCTTCGTTTATGGTATTATGTCTCGGTCTCCAACATTTTATTCATTTATTATGTGTTTGTAACATCTGTGCAGATCTATATTTTATTTTTAACTTTAAATTTTAACTAGGGAGGGATAAATAAAAACAGCGGGATTCCCATTTGAACAATAAACTGAAAAAAATGAATACATATTTCTCATATCAAAGAAATATACTACTGTTTTCTGAAATATTGGCAGAAGAGAATTAGTAGTGTATTTTGTAGATATTACGAATCACTTGGTCACCAACAAATATAACAATCATTCTATGCATAACTTCCAGTTGTAAAGAAAATGATACTTTTTAAAAAACTTTTAAAAATTATTTTGAATATAGAAAACATGTAGCTGCAGTGAAGAGAATGTTTGCATTTTATATTATAATTCATATTCAAAGTTCACTTATTTTGGATTCTACCATTAAATCATTGAGAGCTTCAAAATTCGATATTTTGAAACTCTAGAACAAAATTAAAAGACATTGATAAATCAGCATTTAAAAATCACTATGATATATTTACCGTTTCATCTGATGCAATAAATTCTAATGAAACTAAAATATATCCAATACTGGTAAGATATTTAATGTTACGACATTCAAATATATATTTTAAATTTAGAATTCACTGAAGGTGAAGCTGCTGAAATTTTATCAAGGCTTATATCTATACAGAGTAATAAAAAACTATTTGAATTCCAAAGTTGTTGCATTAACTTCGGATAATACAAACATAAATTTTGTGGCAAAAACGCAAAGGCGTGAATATTGTGTATATAAAATTATAAGATTTATAGAATACTTTATTGATAAATCTAAATAAATTTCTAACAAAATTGATAACAGAAAGCGAATTTTGTAGATCAAAGTGTGCCAATAATTCCAAATACAAAATACTGTTGTCAAATATAGCAAATAACTCAAATTCATACAGTATGAATACTTTTATCATTTTTACAACTAACATTTATAGAATCATGTTTAATATAGGTGATATATTTTTAAAGTACAGAAGAAAATTAATTACAAAATTAGCTATAAATTTATGTATCATATTTGTTTACTGACATTGAGACTGATTACAAAATTTTTCATAAATAATTCCTTATTAATTAACGAGAGAAAGTACGAAAAATAATTTAGTATAGTCCTTTATTTTTCCAAGGTCAATGTGATGAATAAACCTGACATTGCTTTCTTTTAATGCAGTGCGTTCTTACTAAAATGAATACCAACGTAAGAGCACTGTTAAATTTTATGTACAATAAGTAATTTCTCCATTTATCCCACAGTCATTTTTTTTTTCTTCTTGATAGTATCAAAGACTCTTTCTTTTAAAGCACTTCAAACCAGCATACATCTTCATATCCAATTCTATAACAAAGTCTTCGATTAAACCAGGAAATTAATTACAAAATTATCTATATATTTATCTATGATATTTATTTCAACAAAAAAATATTTCGTAAATAATTTCTTGTTAATTAACGAGAGAAAGTATGAAAAATAATTTAGTATAGTTCTTTATCTTTCACGGTAAATGTGATGAATTAATTTGACATTGCTTTCTTTTAATGTACTGCTGTTTTCTAGTAAAGTGAATACCAACGTGAGAGAGCCGTTAAATTTTATGCACAGCAAGTAATTTCTCTATTCCTCCACACAGTCATTTTTTCCTTTTTAAATAGTATCAAAGACTCTTTTTAAAGCACTTCAAACCAACACATTCTGAATTCCACTACAGAGTCTCCCGATTAACCCTTTTTTCCCACACATCAGTCTCAAAATTTGGCGGCCATAATTGAAAATCCCGTAATCCCCAAAAGACACTCCTGGCAGTTGACACTGATCCTCCCAGAGGAGGCATGGGAAGGGGCGCAGCTGACGAGGCTGCAACAGATTCAGGGCTGCAAATTAAAAATGTTAAACCGCCCCTCCGACAACAAGCGTCCCTGTTGCTGCGGGCGATAAGAAGCGGCAAAGGAAAAAAACCCCTCTGAGCCATATTAATCAGTTCTCGTTTGGGGTAGTAGAGGGGTGAAGCAAGACAAACAATGTCGGCCAGTGGTTTTGTACACAGCAGAAATGCACTCGGCAGATTATCGGCGTAGAGAGGTCTAATCTCTGTGCTTTTGGCTTTTTGCAAGCAAACAGAGTGGCGATTATTAATAGAGTAGAGATTTCTGGTTGTTATGGATGCTCCTTGCAACAATAAGTTAGATTAGAATTTTTTTGGAAGGATACAACATTGGATAAACCTGCGGATTGCTCGCATCTTTTTTTTTAGTGAATGTATTTATTTAGTTTCTTCTCGGAATAGCAAATTCGTTGAGTAAATTTTTTCATTGTTATAATGAAGGAATTATATAACAATATATAATAATGTTGAATGATAGTCAATAGGATTATAATCCAATATTATATTATTTGATAAAAATTATATGCTAACTGTTATGTTGACTTATTGTCTAGTAATATTTTCAGTTGTTAAAATGCTAGTTGATTCAAATTTTAAATTCTTGTTGCGGAAACTTTGTACAATCTTTTATTTGAAATATACATCGTTTCTTTGAGTATTATAATAAATATATAGGTCCTATTTAGTATAAGCTCCAAATAAGAATTTTTGACAACAATTAATTTCTCTATTTATTACACAGTCAAATTTTCTTCTTGATATTATTAAAGACTCTTTCTTTTAAAACACTTCAAACGAGCACATATCTTCATTCCGAATTCCACAACGAAGTCTTCAATTATACCAGGAAATTAA
Source organism: Caerostris extrusa (assembly GCA_021605095.1). Classification (NCBI taxonomy): domain Eukaryota; kingdom Metazoa; phylum Arthropoda; class Arachnida; order Araneae; family Araneidae; genus Caerostris; species Caerostris extrusa. The sequence goes on from BPLR01012487.1 coordinate 107,680, forward strand.
TTACAAAATCAGCTATAAATTTATCTATCATATTTATTTCTCGATATAGAGACTGATAACAAACTCTTTCGTAAAGAATCCTTGTTAATTAACGAGAAAAAGTATCAAAAACAATTCAGTATATTCCCTTATTTTTCTAGATAAATGTGATGAAGTAACTTGACATTGCTTTCTTTTAATGTAGTGCTGTATTCTTATTAAGATGAATAGCAACGTAAGAGCACTGCTAAATTTTATGTACAGCAAGCAATTTCTCTATTTCTCACAGTCAAGTTTTTCTTCTTGATAGTATCAAAGACTCTTTTAAAGCACTTTAGACCAGAATAGATCTTCATTACGAATTTCACAACAAAGTCTTCGATTAGACCAGGAAATTAATTACAAAATTAGCTATACATTTTTCTATTATATTTATGTCAACAAACAAAATATTTCGTAAAGAATTTCTTGTTAATTAACGAGAGAAAGTATGAAAAATAATTTAGTATAGTCTTTTATCTTTCACGGTAAATGTGATGAATTAATTTAACATTGCTTTTTTAATGTAGTGCTGTTTTCCTAGTAAAATGAATACCAACGTGAGAGCGCTGTTAAATTTTATGCACAGCAAGTAATTTCTCTATTCGTCCCACAATCACTTTTTCTGCCTGATACTATCAAACAGTCTTTTTAAAGAACTTCAAACCGGCACATTCCGCATTCCACGATAAAGTCTTCCGATTAACCCTTCTTTTTCCACATCAGTCTCAAAATTTGGCGGCCATAATTGAAAATCCCGTAATCCCCAAAAGACACTCCTGGCAGTTGACACTGATCCTCCCAAAGGAGGCATGGGAAGGGGCGCAGCTGACGAAGCTGCAACAGATTCGGGGCTGCAAATTAAAAATGTTAAACCGCCCCTCCGACAACCCTGTTGCTTCCCTGTTGCTGCGGGCGATAAGAAGCGCCAAAGGAAAAAAAACCCTCTGAGCCATATTAATCAGTTCTCTTCTGGAGTAGTAGAGGGGCGAAGCAAGACAAACAATGTCGGCCAGTGGTTTTGTGCACTGCAGAAATGCACTCGGTAGATTATCTGCGTAGAGAGGGTCTAATCTCTGTACTTTGGCTTTTGCAAGCAAACAGAGTGGTGATTATTAATAGAGTAGAGATTTCGGGTTGTTATGGATGTTCCTTGCAACAATAAGTTACATTAGAAATTTTTGGAAGGATACAGTATTGTATAAAGCTTCGGAGTGTCTGCATCTTTTTTGGTGAACGAATTTATTTAATTTTTTTCGTAATAGTATTATCGTCATTCATTCATTCATAAATGACATTCATTGTAATTTATTATTATACAAAATGTATTAAATAATAACATATATTTTGTTGAATGATAGTCAATAGGATTATAATTCAATATTATGTTAATTATAATATTGTGTTGTCCAATTACTTCAACTGTTGTTCAGTAGTTCAACATAAAAATTGTATGGTAACTGTTATGTCGAATTATTGCCGAGTAATATTTTGAATGGTTAACATGCTACTTGATTCACATTTTAATCTCTTGTTGTGAAATTGTGTATAATCGTTTCTTTGAAATATGTATCGATTCATTGATTATTATAGCAAATAAATAAATTTATAAATAATTGAAGCAAATAAAATTATTATAGCAAAATTGTAACTCGCATAAATTCTAAGTTGAAATTTTTCATTTATTTTATACTTTAGATGAATATTTGTCTATGAAAACGCCTACACCCATTTTTAAAAATAATATAATTTCCTTAAATTTATATTGTTTAATTCATATCATAGATGGCAATGAATTATTTACACATTATAACATTTCTTTCATGAAATCTATGCCAGAAATATCTATATTCAATTGTGAAAAGCATCACATATGTGACAACATATACATATAAAGATCAAATGAGTTGTTGAAGCATAATACAATAATATGTAGTGAGAGAGATGGAAAAAATGTTATAAATTACTTTTATCTATTACCTTAAGTCTTAAATAGAACTAAAATAAATAATTAACTGTCAATTGAATAGCATGTATACATCTAATAGACACAATTATTATTAGAATCACACAATATTTTCCTTCTTTATAAGATAACAGAAATCATTCTATTCCATTATATTTCACCCATTCCATGACATTATATTACATCCATTTCTAGACAGTGCATTATCTAAAATAAATATTTTTTTTTGATGTTATACTGAAATTAATTTTATAAAGAATTACAAAATTATTATTTAATCAAAATTTTATTCAATTATATCATTTTTCTAGAAAAAAAAACAATCGGTAATCAGACTTTTCATGTGCCCTTATATTAGAATTATTATATTTTCTGTTTATAATGACATATATGTCTATTATTTACGTGATAATTACGCAAATTCCTATTAATTAGATTTTAATAAATAAATAATACTTTAATTAAATATCTTTAATAATTTTTATAAAGACAAATATTAAAAATATAGTGTAAAATGAGAATGAAAAATATAATACTTTAACTAAATCGATAAAATATCAGTTGTATATTCTACTAAGAAAGAACTAAAATATTACGCATCGATGTTTTTAATAACAACTTTGATAACACAGGTTTGAAAATACATATAACTCTTTTATAAGCTGATATTGTATTTACATATCCCTTTTCACCAGACTGTCTATTTGCAAAAACTGTTTGTGTTAATATTTTCTTTGCATTGTTCATTCCTAACTTATTTATCCCATGTATTAAATTCCATTAAACAGAAACTCTATTAAAAGACCTTGTATGTAGTAAGAGCATTAATTTATTCATGCATATTAAATGTGTCTTCCACTAGATACAGTAACTTAAAAGAAAACATTTTCCCATAACTTAAAATAAACTATGTTTTAAGAATCCCTTCAATTCAAGAAATTTGACAACATGATAAATATCATATTATTTAGAATAATAGTTAAAAAAATAAATTAAATTAGTTTAGCTCGCTGAAAACTTTAAAAATGTTTTTAACAATCACATCAAAAGAATATATCTAATTTTCCATAGTTTAACTAAATAAAAAATAATATATTTTATTTATTAAATCCAAAAGTTTTTTTTAAAATTTAAGTCATTTAAAAACAAATATTTATATCAGACATCGATTATATTCAGTTATTCTTCTTATGACAAATATTAATATATATTACTTTTTTTGAAGAAAAAATATAATATGCTTTTAATATATTTGAACTGAAAAATATTCGTTTTTAAGATAAAGAAATACTTTCTTAACTATATATTAAAGGGAAAAAAGTAAAAACATACCAGATTTCTCTAGATTAATAAATTAAATTAAATTTTTTTTGAAATATACAAATACGTATTTAGTATATTTTTCCACATTCCTAGCGCAAAACAATAACTACAACAGTATAAAGAAAAAATTATGAACATCAAACATGGCCTTGTACAGATTTAGACATAAAAAATTCATTTACTTTATTGCTCTTTTTTTTTAATAAATTTATTCTTTCAGTTAAAAAACAAAAAAATACTCCATAAACGTAATAACTGATTAAAAAATAGTATAATTACTTAAACAATGGTATGCTTTCTACTTTCAAATTTGTTCGCTATTCAACAGTCTAAATTACTGGTGGAGCGATATGTAAATGAAATTAAAAATAATCAAAATCGAAAATAATGTAAATTTATTTTTATAAGCAATTCTTACAACGCTTACAGCAATAAATAAATTTTCTTTTTATTTCGGAAACTAGGAGACTGCAAGAAAAGAAAAATGAAGCAGAAAAAACTGTTGCGAAAATTTTCAAAATAATCATTAATTATTTTAAATGTTTATCTAATAATATTTATTAATACATAATCATTACTGAATGAAGTAATACTTTTAACTATTTGAGGAAGTTTAAGTCATCAATATGTTTTTGTGCAGAGCAGACTAAATCTCCATTTATAAAAAAGCATATCTACCCCTGTCACACCATACATGCAGCATACATACATACCTATGTATATATATACGGTGGGTAAAAGTAAAGTGGCAGTGCCTCAATTTATTCATAAACAATACGTGGCTT